>JAGFPH010023280.1:0-12033 GCA_018207615.1 Philaenus spumarius
TTTCATAAAATCCAAAAATAGATAGAAACTTAATAAAATTCAAAAAATTTTACAAAATTTCTCTCTGTTTGTATCTGTCTTTAATTCTTTTCATTTTTTTTTTATTTACATACACATAGTTTTTTTTCTCTCTTTTTCAAATTATCACCTGGCTTTTTTTTTATTAAATTAAATAAATATGTCGGACTTACAACAAATAATCGATTATCTTAGGAAGCCAGAACTTTCTTTTGAGGTAATGGTGCGAGGAGGCAGTGTTGGCACTGTAAGGACTATGCGACCTAGTTTGCGAGGCCTACTTCAGGCGGGTTCTGAGCCTTGTGCTAATAATAATATTACTGTTGATAATATTCAGGAGCAGTTAGAACTTGCTCAGGAATCTCTTGACGATTTAAATGATACATTTTCTGATTTAAACTCCACACAACATTTAGAGTTAGTTCGTTTCAATACAAGGTTCGAACTGTTTGAAGCTAGGTTGAGCTTATTAACCACCGGTATAGATAATTTAAATTTAAATGCCACTGAACACAATGCAGAGTGTAATCGCATGTTGGCAGCTCTGCAAATGCTTAAATTAAATTTTCAGTCGCTCTCTGCAGATAATTTAAATGCCTCAGTAGTTTCCACGCAGTCCGCAGCGCCGCACCAAATCAACGTGGCCACAGTTCCCACCATTTCGACTTTAAGGCAGCAGTCAAACGAAGGAAATTCGCTACACACAGGCTCTGTACCTGCTCCCGTTATTTTGGCACAGGAGTCCACTCCTGAAATAGTCTATGGCAAACTCAGCCATCCCGCTGAAAAGTTAATAGCAACCTTGCCCGTAACAGACGGCTTCGACTTAGAGAAGCTAATTAAATTTATCAAAATTGCCTTGTCCTTATGTAGAATTTATCCGGACATTAAAAGAAATATTTTAAGTATCCTTATGCCCTACGCAAAGGAACCGTTAAGCTCTTGCTTATGTAAGCATACGACGTTTCGCGCCTTCCACAGAGAAGCTCTAGACAGTTTTATTCCTGCTAAACGTCGGAACACTTTGGAGCAGGATCTCTTCTTTAGACCTCAAGGTTTGGGAGAGACTCTGCACCATTTTGTCTCCGACATCAAGGAAGCAGCGCAGGTGCTTCTTGTAGACAAAAATGAAGCCGAAATTACCCAGGTTATTGTGGATGCTCTCTCGCCGGAGGTGCGAAACTGTCTGGTTTTCGCAAAAAGGCCTGTTAACTTTAATGACTTGGATACCATCTGTGCCCAAGTCAATAATACTTTATATACGGATAAAGAAAGATTGTCTACCCAAAAAAGCTTCTCTAGGTCGGAACCCAAAGTTAGACCCAACCAACACATGTTTCAACACACACAAACTAATAAAAATTTGCATTAAAGAATTTAAAAATAAGAAAAAAGTATGTTACATCCTAATTAAAAATAAATAAGACACATAGTAGACCTATTTATTGACAGCATACGGTAATTGATAGTGAGTAACATTTTGGTTAGGTTTTTGATTAAGTGTACACCTGAGCCTTACCGGTTCTTTTAACCTTTATTATAACTGTTGTTATAAAATATAGAAATAATTTGATTAGAACATTTTACACGATTTAACATCTTAGTTTTGAGGTTATTATAAATCCTACACTTTTATTATAAATAAAACATAACATATGTTTTTAGAAGGTTCCATCGGGGGTTGGCGTGCGGAGCACGCAGGGGTTTCTCCTAGTAGAAATGGTTTTCAGTGTGGTGAATGACTTGTACAATTTAATGTTAATAAATATAATAATGTACTTCACACATTGAATTATTGCAAACGTAAATTTTATATTTTAAAGGGGTATTAAAATATACGACAGCAGGTGAAAAAGTGATCGTTGGCAGCAAATTATAAACTGAATGTCGATGCGCGTTGAAAAACAATAGCCACTCGATCCCTTCACACTTCTGACAAGTTGTTTACAGATACAGAACGAGAATGAGGAATCGCCAAGGCCCACGGCGTTGAGCTCAATTAATTATTCTCAATCTCATCCGAGCCTGCGTCACGTGTAGGGGCGGAGCCATCGATGTATAAACACACTGGATCGCTGGCTGCGTGTATTGAATACGGTCTGGCTGGCCTAGCCGCTTCCCCCACCACTGGTGGGACAGCAACAACACGTGAAGCATTCAAAGCTAATGAGTAGAGACTGGGATACTATAGCGCCCGACCAATCAGAGGGCCGGATTTGGTCACGTTACCTAGACCACGCCCCTTAAGGCCACGCCCCTCGCCTTCTAACCCAACCCCCACCTCCCCCTTAACCCAAGCCCCACCTCCCCTAACCCAACCCCCACCTCCCCCTAACCCAAGCCCCACCTCCCCCTAACCTAACCGCCATTTTGTTTCCTCCATCTTTTTTTTAGCCGCCATCTTTGTTTCCGCCATTTTTGTTTCCGCCATCTTTTTTTTTTGTAATAATATTTAATTTGAATATTCGCTTTGAAAAAAGTTTGGGTTTCTCCGAGAGTCGAACCGGGTACTACCTTATCCCGAGTCCATGACGTAACCGATTGAGCTACGGCGTCTCTCTTGGTATGGAATGTTTTAGTCGAGTATATAAGTTTAACAGCTGCCGTCATTAACCTTGTACGGTGATACATTGTACTTGTAATATAATGTAAAATGCATTATATAACTGTTTCTACCGATCTTACCCGGACTAGTGTTCGGGATTATATAATGTGTTTTACATTATATGAGGAGGTGGCGGTCAGAAAAGGTTTTGTCACATCGATAAGAATTTTCAGAAAGGCTGAAAAACTGTTATGACTATCGTGTTTTGATCAGTCTTTTTTGTTCTAATAATAATAACAACAACCACAAAGCATCATGGGTAGCAGAAAATCAAGCACAGTGATTCGCTGGTTGTGACTAAATCTTTTCTGATTGAAAACATGTGGTGGACAAAACTCTTTTTGTTTGGTTCCCCTTATTTTAACCAGTAAAAACCATTGGACAAGATTTTTTCTGGTCAGTTTTATTTTCACACACGTATTGCATTTAAAATAACCTTTACAGTGATACCAATATCTCAACATTTGTGATTTTTGGTGACAAAACCTTTTTTGACCGCCACCTCCTCATATCACAAGGGCCTTATGTTCGGTCGGACTCGGGTTTTAGTTATATAATGTGTTTTACCTTATATCACAAGGCTACATCGACTGTCCGGCGGTAGCGCGTTCTGGTAGAGAATCTTCGAACTATCACCCCGTTCGACGGCAGCGCTTTCTAGTAGAGAATCTTCGAACTATCACCCCGTTCGACGGCAGCGCTTTCTGGTAGAGAATCATCGAACTATTAGCCTGTCCGACGGTGGCGCGTTCTGGTAGAGTTCTTTACATTCATTCATTCATTCATTCATATGTGGGCGGTCCAAACACCTAATGCACTTCAGCCTCATGGGCTTTTTGCGCTCCCACCTTAAAGGATGTGAAGACCCCTAGTTGTCCTTGTCAAGATCCATAAGCTCGATGAACTTAGAGATCTTTTTGACAATGTTCTCCTGGGGGATGGTTTGGCCTTTGGTCAATTTCCCAAAGATTCTGTAGCTTACCTGTTCAAGTCTCTCACACTCAAAAATCAGATGTTCAGCAGTTTCCTCCTGCAGACCACACTTTCTGCATTTAGGATCTCCGGTAAATATGCCCATCCTTAGCATATGTTTCCTAAGATGGCCGTGTCCTGTAATTAGGGCTACTATCTTCTTTATACTACACCTGCTCAATGTTAGAATGTCAGATGCAGTCTGCCTAGATGGACCTAAAAGTGAAAGCTTGCTCATCCTCAAACCTGTGATGCCCTTGCACCTTGTTCCATGTTCTAGTTTTGCCCATTCGGCTACAGCCTGCATGGCTGTTGCCTTTGCTATTACACAGAACGGTTCAGGTCCTATGAATTCAGACGCTGACGCCTTGTTTGCCAGCTTGTCTGCACACTCGTTCCCATCTATTCCAACGTGCCCTGGAACCCAGCAGAGTGTGACCCTGTTGAGACCTGCTAGATGAATTATGGATTTGACGCATTCCCAGACCAGCTTAGACCTGAACTCAAATGAACTCAGAGCTTTCAAAGCCGCCTGGCTGTCTGAATAAATACAGATTTCTTTATTGATGTGTCCGAGTCTGATGTTCTCCCTTGCACATTCTAATAAAGCAACTACCTCTGTTTGGAATACTGTAGGGTAGATCCTCATAGGAAGGACACATTCCCGTCCTGGATCCCCACCACATATTCCTGCTCCAGACTTACCTTTAGTTTTTGAGCCGTCAGTATACCACTCAAGATCGAACTTCGGGAGGGGTCTCTTTCCATCCAACCATTCCTCTCGACTGGGTATTACCACTCTGAATGGCTTTTGGAAGGAGTATTGTACTTTCATGTGGTCTGAGATCATGTCCAATATCCCGTCTCTAGCAACCAATGTTTTAATTCTAGAATGTACCAGATTCCTTGGGTTACGTATCCAGAGTTCTTCACATTGAAGGCGATGTGCACTCTTCCTAGCTACTACCTTTACAAAGAGGTCCAGCGGAAGAATGTTGAGACAACAGTCCAGAGTCGCTCCGGGGGTGCTACTGATAGCTCCTGTGATGGCCAGACAGGCCAGGCGTTGAATCCTCGCCAGCCCCGCCACCACACCCTGTACCTCTGTTCTAGTCCACCACACAATGGCGCCATACGTCATGGCGGGTCTCACCACAGAGATATAAAGCCAATGCATGAGCCTTGGCTTCAATCCCCATGTCCGCCCCACCATACGCCTACTTGCCATCAGTGTCCACTTACCTCTATCGATCACTCGATTGAGTTGCGCATTGAAGTTCAACCTCTGGTCCAAGATTACACCCAGATACTTAACCTCCGTTGCTATAGCAATCCCACTTCCTCGAAGGAATAGTGGCCCAAAGCTCTCCAGTTTCCTTCTCCTGGTGAATGGGATTACCTGAGTCTTCTTTGGACTGACGCTTAGTCCTGTTTCACCGCACCACTTCTCCACAGTTCCAAGTGCCATTCCCAGTATTTCTGCTACAGTAGGTACAAACTTACCTACAACAAGTATGACAACATCGTCCGCATAGGCTTGCGCATACACTCCTGCGTTGTTGAGTTTTATGAGAAGGTCATCAACCACGAGATTCCAGAGAAGGGGGGAGAGAACTCCTCCCTGAGGACAGCCTCGGGTCACACTTACCTTCACAGTTTCGCCATACAGAGAGGACTCCACGACCCTGCCCCGGAGCATGGCACCAATCCACCTGCAAACCAGGTCCTCTACCCCACGCCCCCTGGCAGCGCCGATCATCGACTCCTTAGTGGTATTGTCAAAAGCCCCTTCAATGTCTAGGAAAGCACCAAATGCTACCTCCTTGCACTCAATGGCTCCTTCTATTCTGCTCACAAGGTGATGCAGTGCAGATTCACAGGACTTACCTGGGATATAAGCATGCTGGTTGGCATGCAATGGGCGTTCTACAAGTGTCCCATCACATATGTGCCTATGTATTATTTTCTCCAATACTTTCAGCAAGACAGATGTTAGGCTTATAGGCCGAAACGACTTAGGGTCGGTGTAACTTACCTTTCCTGGTTTCGGTATGAACACAACCCTGGTCATCCTCCAGGATCGTGGAATATAACTAATAGCTAAGCTCGCCCTGTAAAAATTACAGAGCAGTGTTACCAATTTATCTACATTTTTCTGGAGACAGACGGGTCTGATCCCGTCTCCTCCAGGAGATTTGAACGGATCAAATGTACCTATAGCCCATTTGATTCGTTCATGTGTCACAATCCGACTGGCTAGCTTCCAGTCGTAAGTTTTAGCAGCGGGTCCGGCACAATTACTTTGTAAAAGTGCCCCCCCACTACCATCCACTATTGCACACCCTGGAAAGTGTGCTCCAAGGAGTTCCCCTAACACCTCTTTTGGGTCTGCAATAGTCTCTCCGGTCACCTTCTTAATGACGCCAACCGGAGATACCGGGTCCTTGGCTAAAAGTTTATATATCCTAGAAGTTTCTTGCACACCCTCCATCTCCATGCAGAACTTCCTCCAGGAGTCCCTCTTAGCCTTCCTAACTTTCCTGCCATACTGAGATAGCAGGTCATGATAGGCGTCCCAGCATTTGCATCTCTTCGCAACCTTGAAGAGATTTCTTACCTTCTTTCTCATGACAGACAGCTCATGGGTCCACCACCCAGCTCCTAATGTTTTGACACGTGTCAAAGGACAGTGCTTCTCATAGGAGCTGACGATAGCTTCCCCAAGTCTCTCTGACATGTTCTCCAGATCCTCTGTGTTCTGGATCTTACCTGTCATAAACCTCGTCTTCTCATCGAGATCATGTTTGTAGGATTCCCAGTCCGTCCTCCTTGGATTCCTGTATGTTTGGCATTCCAGCTTCAGTTCACCTATCCTGAAACAAATATGCCTGTGATCTGACAAAGATGGCTCAGTTGATACATGCCAATTGTGTATCCTCCTGGCCACCCTTGCAGTACACAGAGTGAGGTCAATAACCTCCTTCCTGACCCTATTTACAAAAGTTGGTTCATTACTTTGGTTAATAATTGTTAGATTATTTGAGATAATGTAATCCAATAATAACTCACCCCTCTTATTGTTTTTTGTACTCCCCCACACCATATTATGTGCGTTGGAGTCACATCCCAGGATAAGGTCTGATTTTATCCTGTCAGCATATGCCACGAGGTCCTGGATGCCTCTTGGAAGTTGTGCTCTGCCATCATCATAGGGGAGGTACACCGATGACAACAGCAGAGTTTTCCCCAGATCCTCCATGGCAAGTCTCACCACAGTCACGTCTCTGGAACAGTGTTCTAGAACAGGTACATAGTTTAGTCTCTTATTCACTAACATGCATGCTCTAGGTCCAATATCACATTTAGCATATACTAACCTGCCTCCTGTGTTTCCCAGTCCTGACACTCTACCCTGTCTGATCCAGGGCTCCTGTATCAGGACCGCGTCCAGCCTCCCTTCAGCAAATCTCCTGCACAGCACCGCTGTAGCAGCTTTGCTATGCTGGAGATTTATCTGGAGGATTCTCCCGCTACTCATCCGATGAAGGTGGTTCTTGCAGGACTTTAAGGAGCACCTGTTCCAGTCCCAGGTACGCCTTCCATCCTTTGGCCTTCAGTGTCCTTGCCGACAGATCATCGATGACAAGAAGAAGGGTCTGGGAATTCTCCTCCCTCTTGCCACCTACCATCCTCCAGTCACTAACAACCAGGTTTTTATTTTGCCGACCCATCATTTTGATGATGTCAGCAGGCTCTTTCTTAGCCAGGCACTTAGAGGTCCTCAAGAGAACTTTAGTGGTACGCAGGAGGTCTTTATACCCTCCTACTCTCACCGCAATTCCCCCAACCCCTCCTGTACCTAACTTAGGAGCCGTTCTTTTCAACCACTCTGTTTTCTCTGTGTTATCACAGGTCAGAACTAGTGCCCCTCTTTCTCGATGAGTTTTTTGAAATTGGAGAGTCGTGCCGTCGCTGACTTCACTCATCTCCTCAATCAAAACCTCCTGAAGGGCCTTTAGTTGCGCTTCCGTGAGTTTTACCTCCGGATAGCCTACTGGAACAATCGCCATCTTCTCGCCTACAAGCAGGTCTCTATAAGCAGTCTGTCCTTTGCCTACCCCGCTTGTACTCGGTGTCTGTTCTGTCAGTGTCAGAGGGTTCACTTCCCTCTGTTTCTGCTTTTTCTTAGCAGGAGTCTTCTCCGCAGATGACATGCTATTCGAAAGGTTCCTTTTGTTGTCCCTTTCGTCTGGCTTCATCCGCGCAGCCTCTTTGAGCTTTTTCCTATACTCAGCTGAAGACAACCACACTCTTCCTTGAGCCAGTCTCTTTTCTCGGGCAAGTTTCCTAGTTTCGACCCGTTTTTCGATTCCTTGTTAGCTACAGTGATGGTCTGAATCCCATCACCCGCCAACAGTTTATCTTCGTCACTGAGGTCCATATGTTCCTCAGCGTGTGTTTCATCATCAGTTGTACCTAAGGTATTGCTACCCGTCGCAACTGCTTGATGTGCCAACTCCAAAGTTGCCTCTGTGAGTTGGCCGAAAGGAAAACGTTCCGTTTCCCTCGTCTTCTCTTTCTCCTTCTCCATATCTTCCGACTTCCTCCGCGATAGTTGGCCTCCCCCAGAATCCAAGAGGCCTGCCTCCGAAGAGGGTGGACTAGCCGAGCTCCCGCTCGGCGTACCACCTGGGGACATAGTATTTTTTTCACTCATCGCATTAAAAATAGAAAGATGTCTTCCATCCATGGTTTTTGTTCAGAGTGTCCTTCTCTTAGCCTTTGGGATACCACACCCTCGTGTGCAAGGCAGCACGTTGTCCGGTTCTTCCGCCTCTTCCGCCGTTGGGATTAGAATCCTCATCCGCCTTCGGAGCCGTTGACCATTTTTCACCATGTAACCCTAGGCAGGGGCCATTACATGGTTCTACCATCCGGAGCCAGATGGACCAAGGTTTTTTGTGACGAAGGTGTTACTCCTCCCCCTCCTCCTTTCTCGTATTGAGACCCCGGTAGCTTGGGACCGGTATAGCGGAGTTAATTATATAACGTAATTATATAATGTAATTATATAATCTTTACATTACATAACTGTTTCTACCGATCTTACCCGAGTCCATCCGAACGTAAGGCTTCGCTGTGCACTTGTAATATGATGTAAAATACATCATATAACTGTTTCTGCCGATCTTACCCGAGTCCGGCCAAAGCGCACTCGGAAGGGATTAAGAGGTTCGGACGTTATAGTGCGCTCGGGATATAATATAAATTGCATTATAACAACCCGAACATTACCGATCGTCCCCGAATCCAACCGAAGGCCACTTAGAAGAAATTAGGAGATTTAAATGTTATATAGTACCTTTGTAATATAGTATAAATTGCATTATATAATCCCGAACATTACCGATCGCTCCGGAGTAAATCCGCATCGGACTTAGTCAAAATTAAGCCTCGAAAACCGGTATTTTCCGAACGTAAGGCTCCCCCGCAACTCCCGACAGCTGTATTTGGGCGAAATAAAACTTAGGCTAACCATAGGCGCTGCCGAAACCCCTTGTAATATATTTCTACCGGTCTCACCCGAACCAAAACGTCGGACTTGACCCAGCTTAGGCTTCGCTGTACCCTGAATTATTTTTATAAAATGTATTATAATGTTTGGAAAACCGAGTTAACCCGAACGTATGGTTCTGTCCGAGTTCAACCGAAGGGCACTTAGCCGAAATAAAACTTTGGCCAACCTTAGGCTCTGCCGCATCCTTTCAAACCGCATTTAGGCTAACCATAGGCGCTCCCGCAATCCCTGCACATGATATACGCTGTTTCTAGTAGTCTTACCCGAACCAAAACGCCGGACTTGACCGAGCTTAGGCTTCGCTGTACCCCGAATTATTTTTATAAAATGTGTTATAATGTACGGAAAACCAAGCTAACCCAACCGTAAGGCTCAGTCCGAGTTCAAGCCGAACTTAGCCGACCTAAAATTTTGGCTAACATTAGGCTCGGCCGTAACACCTGCGTGTGATATACGTAATTACATAACCGACCAAATATAGTAATGTTTCTAAAAAGTAAAACAAGTTGTATTCGGTCTAACTCAAGCCCGGGGTCACCCCTCCCCCAAATTTTGCAACAAAATTTCGAAAAAAAACGGAAATATTATTGTTTTTAACGGAGACTTAAGTGCAAACGAATTCTACAATATATTTCGTACACGCAGGCAGCTATTCAGCGTCTTCGTGTGTATAGCAATTTACCCCGCAACGGAATTTCTCCGCAACAGATATTAATATAAAATTCGCTTAACTCAATGCTAAGGCTCTGCCGCATCCCATGCGAATGATATAACTGTTTCTACCGGTATTTTCGTAACGTAAGTCTCTGCCGCAACCCTTGAAAACCGCACTTAGCCAAACTAAAACTTTTGCTGACCTAACATTAGACTCGGCCGTAACCCATGCGTATGATATACGTAATTACATAACCGACCAAAATATAACGTAATGTTTCTAAAAAGTAAAACAAGTTGTATTCGGTCTAACTCAACCCCGGGGTCACCCCTCCCCCAAATTTTGCAACTAAATTTCGAAAAAACGGAAATGTTAAAGTTTTTAACGGAGACTTAAGTGCAAACGAATTCTACAATATATTTCGCAGGCAGCTATTCTGCGCCTTCGTGTGTAGACAGATTCCCCGCATACGGTTATTAATATAAAATTTGCTCAACTCAACGTAAGGCTCTGCCGCATCCCATGCATATGATATAACTGTTTCTACCTGTATTTTCGTAACGTAAGGCTCTGCCGCAACCCTTACAAACTGCACTTAACCGAAATAAAAACTTTGGCTAACCTAACCTTAGGCTTTGCTACACCCTTGTGACAAACAAAAATTACATAACCAAAATTAAGATGTAGACTTACACATTCCACATGAATCTGCAAAAATTTATGTTAGCATGTCTAACAATGCCGAGTCGGCAGAATTGCATTCGTTGTACTGTCAAATGAATTCGCTGATTCTCTACCAGAACGCGCTACCATCGGACGGATTAATATTTCTAAGATTCTCTACCAGAATGCGCTACCGTCGAAACCTTGTAAATATAAATTACATTAAAATTATTTTTTTTACAAAGTTTTTTTCCCCTAATAATATCACTTCTATATATCACATGGGTTATTTTTAATATTACTGTGATATTACCTAATTGTGCTTACAAGTGCAACTTAACTGTTTCAAAATTGTTGGGTTTGAATAGCAAATATATTGACTCATTCCATTTTTTCGTAACAGGATTCAACGAAGAAAGAAGACGACCGCGCTAACCACTGTCACACCGTTCCCAAGTGGTATATAGTTCAGGAGATAATTCTCAATTTAAGAAAGATCTTTACCTAAATTTTTGAACCTCAGTTGAACGTTCCAAGTAGAATAACATTAATTGGTTTTGTACATGATTATGCAGTTATTTTCTCGTTCTGGATATATTTACTTAAGGAGGGAAAAAACTTTCGGTAGCGTAATTTTGAATAAGTGTGTAGTCAACTGGAACTCATACTGCACATATAAAAGTTCGTATACGCACAGAGCCCATAACAATTCTAAGAGATTTTAAACAAATTAACAGACAGCATTGTAACAGTGCAACATTTTCCAACAACTGACTAGTGTTGTCAAGTCGAACGGTAAATATTAAGGTAGAAAATGTACAGACTGTGGAATAGCCGTTGGTTTTGACTCTTTACATTTTTATTACAATTAGTAGACATCTGTGTCGAATTTCTTTTATCTGTACTTAACAGAGAACTCCACCCATGCTCGCTTCGCTCACCGACGCAGCTATCGCAGTGTCTTTATTGGTGGTCAATAGACGTTCGTTAACGTATTTTAAATTTCTTCTTTTAATGATCGGCTTTGAGCTTTGACTCTACAATCATCAGCCTCTACGGTCTGCAAAGTACCACTACGGTACCCAGTCTCACGCAACTAGTTTGTCTTATCTATCTAGCCAATTTGACCAAAAGCATTTTCTCGTGCTTTTTCAAAATTTTTAAGGGGTTTCATACCCATAATAGTACTGTGCACGGTATTATTGTACGACTTTACTATATTCGGTAATACCAACTCGTATCTGCCGCGGGCCGTAAATTCACGCAACATTCGATTTTTCAAAGTACGATTCAACCTTTCCACTATGGACGCTTTTTGCCGGAATAAGTCGCGTAATGGTATATTTTGTGTTTTCGCACTAATGTTTGTACGTGCGCGTTGAAAAATTCCTTACGCTGATCGGTCTGGAAATGTTGCATCTTATGATTGTCAAATATCGATTCCAAAGCGTCCACTACGTCTACCCCAGATTTCGACTGTATAGGCTAGCATATTAGTCTAGGCTATTAACTAACCAAACCCAAACTACAACAAATAATACC
>JAGFPH010023283.1:0-12031 GCA_018207615.1 Philaenus spumarius
TTAATGAAAAAACAGTTATAATTATTTTATAATTATATTGGTACAGTACCATGTAATAAGTACCGCACTAAAGGGTTTTCATGACTGCAATTCTTTTCTGAAAAATATAAATTTATAGTACATTTTCTTTCGAAAATAGAGCCCAAAAACGTTATTTGATATTTGATGCTACAAAAAACAAAAATCCCTCCCCCCCCCTCAACAGAAGTAATGGGACCGCGCTTGCTTGAAGAATAACAAATCTCACCTATTCTTAATAACGGTTCGTTTTATGAAGTGTCTATGTTTGGCTTCTATCATAATTATTTGCCATTCATACGTGCGATAGTAAACAAAGATACATCTAACGAATTATGTGTTGTGATGCTATACCTTACAATCATAGTTGTACATTCTTCTAATGCTTGCCATTTGCTATCGTTTTACTGTATAGCGTGGTGGAGATAAAACCGGCCCGAACAAATTAAACAAGTTTGTGGCGCACATAAAACCGCCCCACCTCCGAAACTAATATCAATAAATGAAATCTATGTACAGATATCGGCGTGAATCCTGTCACTTGGCCTCGCTCTGGTGTTAAGGGTTAAAAAAGTAAAAAAGTATGCTAGGCTGATTTTGTAACCATACACATTTATCTACTCACATTCACACACAACTATACATATTATATAAACACAGAGATACATATGTTCACATATACATACATATTCAGATACATTCACACAGATATACACACCAACATATATATACATTCATACCCTAACTCCCGCATGGAACCCAAGAACTTCGTACATACGCAAATAGTTCATACACACTCCTATCCATATTCACCAAACACACAAAAGTATTTCATAACGCACATAACTCTTAAATCACCTCGTATCATACATACACACCATGATACATACGCTCACGGATATTACTCTCAAGTACAACTTCACACATACGACAACTGGACCCACACAAGTATCCATATACACAAGCTTTCATAAATAGACTCATGTATCATACGTTCAAATCCTGACACATACACTCACAAATATTACAATTAACTACAATTATACACAGACCTGAGGAGGTTTTCAGACTCATTCCTACCAATATTGAGCTGCCATTGCATTCCCGGATTACCCATAAGGCCAATCTAGACCATGGGCTAGGGCGCAGATCGCAGGGGAAAACGAACGAAAAATGTACTTCTATTCGAGCGTCCGGTTGCATTGGCCTTGAAAGAGAGAGGGTGTGTTGAGGAGAGCTTACCGGGGTGGCGGATGACTCACGCCAAGATCACGTCGCTGCCGTCAACCCTCCCTCCGCCCTCACACCACTAGTTACTACTGTGGTATTACCACTAGTTACTCAACGCTCTCGCTCTCCTTAGCATCGAAAATGAAGTAACAAAAACATTGGATTTCACTAGCACAATTCAATCATTTGCCTGGTCCAAAGCCGGAAAGAAGAAATTTTAAAACTACTATATGTACATAATTATTTTGATTGTCATCCATTAGTAAATACACAAACAGTGTTGTTTATTTAGTAGTGTGTTTTAGTCAATATCTGCTTACTACAAATTATAAGTATTGGCTTTTCATACATTTTGGCATTTCAATCGCTGTTATTGCGTGATTGATATAAATTTTTTTCTCGGAAAATAGTTAAAAATGGCTAAAAATAAAACTGTGTTAATAGCCAACAGAGAAGTTCTAAAACATGAGTTTTACAGTTAGATATGAAAAAAATCCAGATCCTCGAAAGGGGGCGTAATTTAGAACTTTGGCCTAGGGCGTAAATAGCTGCTAATCCGGGTCTGAGCCATTGTGTCACGTGTTTCTTATAAAATGTGAAGCGATTCCGCTTCTCAATTATTGCAGCTTCACACTCCGACACAATATCTGAGCCACATATTGCGCGCTTGATTCTGATAGTTTATTACATAAACGTAAAGTAGCAATCACGAATCTTACAGCATTTCTCGTGCTGTACGCATGCCTAATCGGTGTAAATAAATTACTTGTATTCTTGAATACATACAATAGAATATATTTAATGTGAAGTTGCCTTATATCTAACGCTTGAATATTTATTTGTCAAGAGTTTTCAGTTGGTAATACCATTGACTATATAAGTATTAATACCCCATGCCGTAATACCAAACTGCAAAAAATTTGTAGTACGCTTGTTTTAATTCATCTTTATTTAAAATACCAGCAAACTGTTTAAACACATAATATGTCAATTTACAAACTTTACATTTATTTGATAAATGAGATATGCTCATTCCACTTTAATCTTCCGTATTTCAGCTGTGTACAGTTTCATTTGAAAACCACTGAACTTGTAAAATATTTTCTAACGACTTGCGAAGTATACGGTTTGTACTGTTTCCGTCTTTGTTACAGTGTCATCTCATGCTTGTATAAATCAAAATTTACTTGATTGTACCGGTACTTATATAAGCATTCATATTTCTGACAGTATAATCTTCGCTACACTCGGAAAGTATTTTGAAAGAATCTAAATGTATTTAAATCTTTCTTAAACTCAGTTACGTATGCTTAATAATATGTTGATGCCATGTTTGGTTTGAGATCAAAATCCATTTGTACTGATTCATTGAGTGGGCTTTAATTTTTCCGAAATGTAACTAAAAATAAACGCACATTATATAATTCGCTTTTAGACGGTATAAACATACGACTTTTTGTTAATAACAAGAACAGCCATCTAGTTTAGAATTGGGTTCGAACGCCTTCACATACATACCGGTATAACATTATGATTTATAATGATGAATTAAGTATGTTTTATTGCACGAAAAGCTATATTTACATCTAAATAAAGTTATCCGTAATTGCCAAATTGGTCCCGCCTGTAAGCTGCTGTCTGTAAGCCGCATGACAGTTATTTCTTACATTTTAAAAGTTGAAACTATCATTGATGTTAGTTAGTTTTTAAAAGCGACCATATTACACTAAAGCAAATAGTTTCTGTAGTAAATATAATAAACACTAAGCATGCTCAGTATCATTCCTGGGGAAATTACATTTTTTGATAGGCAAGACCTAATGTGGTAGTATTAGAACGTAGTTTTTGTTGGGCTTGAGTTCCTGCGTTTGTAAATGTTTTTTAACCTATAGATGGACTAGTAACCCTAGTACTAGTACTAGTCACTGTATTTCTATGTCTGACTGACGCCAGTTTAGTTATTTGCAAAAGTACAGATGGCAGCTTTACCTTACAGAGTACTTTCTGGATATACCACTTTGATATTAGTCTTGGAGCTATCATGGCATCTCCACCGAAGAAAACACGGCAATTTAAATTTTACCGTAAGTAGCCGAATTATTGTGTTTCAGACAGTGTTTTCATTAGAAATTGTTTAGTACGTGCTACAGTAATATACATTTATTTTCGTTAAAATTTAACTAAACCAATCCTATCTGATGTGTTGAAATATACGTACTAGTACTAGGTACTTCGGTCTTCAACCCAAACATGAGTGATTGGCATTGCCTAGAACTAGTACGTTCGGCCTTCGCCTAAACACTATTGTTTAATTAACTCTTTTTTTTCGGAAAAGTTGTATTTGTTTCAGTTTGTATTTTCCCAGCTCTCTTTTTGTTTAAAGCAGTATTTGTTTCGGGGTTGTTTTAAAATTGTATTTGCCCCCTCTACAGTTATAATTTTGTTATATTTTTTTTTATAAGCCATTTAAGTTTTAAATTTTGTATAAGTAACTTGCCCCTGCTTGTCTCCTACTGAGACATGATGGTGACTCCGATTGAGGCTTACCTTTGAGGTCATGTAATTCCACTTAATAATTGTTTGCGTCTGTTGTTTTTTATGGAAACATTTCTTGCTTGGAATAAAGCAAATATAAAATGAAAATTTGATTTAATTAAGTTTATTTGCTGCAGGGTTAAATTTAGTTCTTTTTACTACAACTTCTATAAACGGTATTGTTTTTTGTTCTTGCAATATTTTGTAAGAATTTTAGGTTACGATTTTCCCTGTTGTGTGTACACGTTTTTACAAGATCGTTTGTTCCAGGACACATCGCTTATATTGACCGATTCTTCAACGCGTTGTAATTAGAACTTAACAATAGGAAACTTACATGTTCTGAAACTCTTATGAAGAACAGGATACCAACAAATACAGATCTTTCTACTGATGGCCCTTTTAAAAAAGTGAAATAGTACGAGAGGATTATAGTCATTGGCAATTTACAAGTGGTTAAATAACAAATCCATGAATTTAATAACCCCATGCTGAATGTTAGAAAATGGTCAAAGAAACCGAAGGAAACCATACAAGTTCCGCAGGCTAAATTAATTAAATCCTATAGTAAGAATATGGGAGTAGTAGATATGGGCGATAGAATAATCCTCATACTGCCCGTCGACACGTCGAGATCCAAAACGAAGAAGTGGACCGTCAGATGTATTTTATATTTTTCAATTTGTCGCTGACTAATGCTTGGTGACTATCTACAGTTTGTCGCTGACTATCTACAGCTGAGAGATACGAACACTAAATTACAAATTCTAGCAAAATATAAAACCATACTTTCGAACTTTTAACTTAAATATGGTGAAAAGCTGATCGGGTCCATTAGTTAACTACATAAACTAATGAAATTAATTAATGATAATATTAATAATAGTTATTATTGAAAAATTATAAAAATTAATTAAATTATAGAGTTATAAAGAGAAAGGACAAAGCTGTACCAATGACAGCGAAGAAGATTATCCACAAGATAAGAACCCATTGGGAATATCCAACAAATTTCCATTTTTAGAAAGGAGTACACGGGGAACAGCACATCTGCATGAAATCACAAGTTCAAAGAACAATAGATACAGATTCCCAAAAAATCAAACGTGTGTTGTTTCAAACGCGAAACAAACGTATTTATGCTTAAATTGAAACTGAAATTTGTTTTTGCTTATCATACTGAATCAAAATAATTGTACTGTTTCATACATTCAAATTACTTTGTCTTTTATAATTTTTGGATTGAGTTAGGTATTTAAGTTTTACAACTTTTTGAGACATTTTCATTTGTATGGAGATTTTGGTTTTATTTGAGACTGAATTAGTACTAGTAGCTACATCTGAAAAACTGTGAAGAAAATATTTTAAAATTTATTTTGTACGTGATTTCGATTTATTTTTAGACAGACTCCGGTGCTATTTATTTATTTTTTACTCAGGAACATCTTAGGACTCAAGGCAGGTGAAATTAATGTATTAGCACCAGAGCGTTAGGCTATAACGACTAAAAACCTTGGGAATCTCGGGGATTATTGTAATAGTACAAAGGGTATCTGATCTTTATGATCATGATATAACAAATAATACTGAGAAGACTGCACTTTTTATATCTGCGTTTGTAAAGTTCAAAGTTGTAAAACGGAGCGGGAACGAAAAGTGAAGTTTACAAAATATTAGTAAATAAATGTTAGGGTAGTACAAACTGCAAAGTGCAATTCGTGAAGACAGAAGTTGGAAGGATTTACTTATTACTGATTGTTTTACAATCTTATTTATGGGCGGAATATGTTGTCATGAGATGCCATGGAACCAGGGCGAACAAAATATTAAATATCCGATTCCATAACCTAAATGAGGATTATTAATTTAATAATTCATGTTTTAGTTTAACTTCCAAGACATTTATTCACAATTTCTATTTGATTTTACTTGAATACTCTAATCAAAATGCGAGCATTCGGTATGTATGTATATACTTATAGGGCGAATTTTTAGTAAGTATACCATTTAAGTTACTTGTTCTATCTTGGCTGGGTAAAATGCTCTACTTCAGTTATACCTTTAAACCTGTCAATGTTTTAATATTATTAAAATGCACAAACTAAGGGAAATAGCTATAAATTATTTCGTATATATTAATTTTGTAAGAAAATCACAAGGAAGCTCTTAACCTTAACACAGAGTCTCTGGTTATATTCCGTAAAACTATAATATGCCTAAACATAACCTTTCCTACGGCCTACCAGCATTACTTCGTAGAACAATTAAATAGGCCTCGGTCTATTATAAATATAATTTTCATGTGTATATATATATATATATATAGGCCTATGTATTGAAACTAATTAAACTCTCCTTTTCATGTTAAGTTTATAAGACGCTTAAACATAGACATGGTTGTGTAATTTTATTTTAGGACACCCAACCTTTTTTTTGGTAATAGAGTAGTACTGCCAACCTAAGCACATTGTACTAATGATTGTTGAATGCTGGTAAACTTATTATGATTAGAGACTGATTTTCTTAATGCAATAGGTATATGGCCAGATGTCCTTATGTAAACTTTAGCCGAAATAGCCTACCACTTTTCTTGAACATAGAGTTAACACTCGCTACCAGTATTAATTTGTAAAGATAAAAATAGCGAACATTTACGTTGATCAAACTGTAACCAAAAGCATATAATACCACTATTTGCTGAAATAGCATCAGCTGAATTCCTCTTTTTAGGAAATTAAGAGGTGCTACAATCTTAAATATGTTTACAAACTGGAACCATTTGTGACTGGACACTCTAAGTTAGTTTAGGTTTTTTATGTTGCAACCCAGCCATGATAGAAGAAGTAGTGGTATACTAACTATCTAAAATTTTGCAAAACCAAGTTATAGGCTAGAGGCTAAAAAATGTAATTTGAAAAATTCAATTATTTCATAATATCTAAAGAACAACAATATTAAACAAGTATATGTGACTAAAATGTTTTAAATCTAGCAAGTTTTAAATAATAAACCCAGCCTTTATTTTGTAGTGTAGGCTTAGGCCTGTAGCTCTCCCGGGGAAAATGTAGTACCGTATATCCCTCTAACCTATAATGCCAACCTTTATATGTCTACAAACTGGATAAAAATACTGTGACTGGTTAGAGTCAGTTGATTAGGTTCAGTTTTTGTTATTTTCAGGTTGGCATTGTAGGTCAGAAGACATTTCACCGCTTTCCCCTAGCTAGTAGAATCTTCTTTTGCATTAGACTACAATGTTTATTATGCCCATAGAGCCTGCCAATCTTACTTGACAAGTGTCAAAACTAAGGAATAACTACTCACTGCGATGCTGTTTACGAAGTAAAATTAGTGTATTTTCTATTTTGCATTTATTTTTTTAAACTTTTTTTCTTTAGGTTAAAGTTAGAAGGTGTTTGTAAATTGGCTTACAAATACCTTATATTCTAGTAAATAAAGTTAAATAAATGTTGGATTTGAGTTCAATAAATAGGCTATATTGTCACAAATATGTAGACACACTTCATATTTCAATTTTACCTAAATATTATTATTTTTTAATTGCTGTTAGCACCTGCTCCCTCTGTAGTGTGATTGAATAGAATACCTCTCTAATGAAGGTAGACCTACCAAATTTTACTATAAATAACTATTTTAATACATAGGACGCAGTTGATTAATTTTTGAAATATTTGTGTTAAGTTTACTATTGATTATAGATTGATAGTTTCGTTTGTAGAAATACACTACAGATTTTGATTGCAAATTGTGTAATTATTCATTAACCCTCCAAGTGCTACTATCGCACTGTGCGATCTGTTCAGACCATTTGAAAGTGCTAGCGTCGCACAGTGTGATAGTCCGTAAAATCGATATAACTAAGCTAATAGTTATCGGATAAACTTGCCCTTCACATAGAATGAAAGTAAATTGAATTCTCTATCTAGTAGGCAGTGCGAGTTTTGTCATCTTTGGAAGAAAAAAAGTAACAGATGACAATATCGTCAGCTGTAAGCTGTGGTTTGTGTAAAAACTACGCAACTAAGGTTGTTTAGTCCGTCCATAAACATTTTTTTTTCTGTACATACCTTATTATATTAGACATTTAGCATTTGTGGACTCATATATATTAGTGACCAAGATGGACTCAACATGCTTTATTTGTAAAATGGTATACAAATACTTATTGACATACCGGGTACTGTATAATACATTTTTCTCAAAAACTAACATATGTGTTATTTTAAAAAATTTTAGTAAATGTTTTAGATTAACTAGTTTTTTGTGATACATTTCTTAATCAGAACTAAAATTAGAACAATTTGTATATTTTGGAATTTACATTACTACATTTTCAAGACCATCTAGGTGCCTATGAATTTTAAAAAATATAAACAAATTGTTACTCCAACACTGGTTAAGTGTTTTATTTTTATTTTATGTTGTAGAACATGTTGTTATGAACAATTTGATGTATAATACATGCTAATTAAATATATTCTTCCATATAAAATATAATTGGTAAACTAATTGTGTAAGATGCTCAAAAATGGCCCAGCACTTTAAAGTGATTTAATTACCACTTAGAGGATTAACCTGCAATCAAAATTGTTGTTCTTTCAATCAATCGAATATATAAAAAAGTCTAAAGTTTGCTGCTAGCAAGCTAGTATAATTTTATGTTTACTTTTACGATTTTATTTCCCCCTATAAAGTGAGATTTTAGAATGTTAAGCACTTAAAGTTATTAATATGATTAGTAACAATTAAAAAAACTATGTTTAATTTCAGAAGTAAATACTATGCAAGAAAGGCTATTCAAAATTATTATTATTGGAGATCCTACTGTTGGTAAAACGTCCTACGTACAGAGGTATGTTCAAAATACGTTTAGAAAAGATTACAAAGGAACTGTCGGAGTTGATTTTGCTTTAAAAATTCTAAAATGGTCAGAAGCTCAGACCGTTAAGTTACAACTATGGGATATTGCAGGTTAGTAGTTAGTTACTTTATTGACTATTGTGTCATCTAGATACTGTATTCTAAACATTATGAAAACAGGTGTTTTGTTTAGGTTTCTCTGGAATATTGCACTTGATACTTTCAGTTCCTGTGGTAATCTAGTATATCTAAGCATTTTGTCTGTGTTCTAATTGTTAATACTGGTTTACTTTCATCGTGTACTTGTAACTGGAAGAAGGGTTTTTTAAATCTAACTATGTGAAATATTGTGAGTTGTTTGAGCAGCCAAACATTAGTTGTATCCTTGGAATGGAAAATTCTAATTTTTTATTTGTTGGTTTACTTTTCTGAAATCTGCTACTAATCTGTTTGAGCTATCTTAGTTTTTTACTATACATGCTGGTGACGCGTATTCCACGAAATTCGGACATTCTTCTAAGATTCCTGTATGTACTAGGTTTTCTAATTCGTTATTTAATACTTGTCTTTCCTTAGTACTTTGTCTATAAGGTGGAAAAATAATTATTCCCTATTTACCTTGATTTTTTTTTCAGGGTTAATTTTTGCTGGGCTTAGGTGTTCTTTAGTAGTGAAGATGTGTTTATATTTTTTTATTATATCTATCACTTGCCTGTGTTGTGTTTCTATAAAAAATTTTATTGTACTGTTTTTGTTCCTTATTTTAATTTTTTGTGATGTGGATGTGATGTTTTTCTTTACTTTATCATAAATTTGTTGTTACTCTTCATTTTTGTTTATATGTGACTATAACTGTTTTTGGCATTAGTATTTGGAGCCTTTTTGATGCCTTAAAGTATTGTAAAGATAGTCTGTATTTTATTGTTGGGATATTTAAGCTTCAATTTGTTTTTGAAGTACCTATCCGTTTCGAAATCCGTTCACTGTAATTTTCTATTTTTTGTACATGTAAACTATGTCCTGATGCTATTTTAATTTGTTCGATTGATTTATTTCGGGGTGGCTTATTATGTTGGTATTTATTACTAAACATATTTTTTAATTTTGTAGCTATGATTATTTCATTTCTACTTTACACTTTTGGTCATTTGAATATAGGGTAGGGTAATATTTTTTATTATTGCAGTCTATTTTTGCTGTTTTTGCCAGTAAGAAGTTATTGCCTAGGATAATTTTGGTATTTATTCCCGATGCAACGTACAATTTGTTAGCGAATTT
Organism: Philaenus spumarius; assembly: GCA_018207615.1. NCBI lineage: Eukaryota > Metazoa > Arthropoda > Insecta > Hemiptera > Aphrophoridae > Philaenus > Philaenus spumarius. The sequence goes on from JAGFPH010023283.1 coordinate 9,943, forward strand.
TACAACTACACTTCTAAAAATGCCAAGATGTGGTTCATTTCGATTGAGTAAATCTGATAGAATCATGTTTTGCTATTTATTTGATCTACAAAATCCAGAACACTGGATTTATTGAGGTCGAAAATGGCAAAAATGTTATCCACATACCTCAACCATATTCTAGGAAAGTAGTTGAGATCTTTGCTTAACTATTCTTCTAACTTATAAAAAACTGTGCTATAAAAGGAGACAGACAATTAGGCCTACCTATAGCCATACCATCAAGCTGTAAACATAATAAACATTGTTAAATTGGGAATAATTTTGGTGTATGTAAAGACTATCTGTTAAATTTTTTAGGAAAGTTGCAATTAATTGTTATAAAACACATACTTTGTTATTGATCTTAAAAATAAATTTAAGAGAGCACAAATGAATTTAAAAATATATAAACTAATCAGATATATAAACTAATAAAATAATAAACCTCTTCTTTTGTTTTTAATCAGGTCAAGAAAGATTTACTTGGATGACAAGAGTTTATTATAAGGACGCTCATGGCTGTGTTATTATGTTTGACCTCACCAATAAAAACTCATTTGTGAACACGCTTAAATGGAAGAGAGATGTAGATACGAAATGTAAACTACCCGATGGAAGCCCTATACCTTGCATGCTGTTAGCAAATAAGGTAGGAGAATCATATCCCCTGAGCAGTTTGTAACTGAGACTAATTGTCCATAAGCTTATACCTTGTATGCTGTTAGCAAATAAGGTAGGAGAATCATACCCCCTGAGCATTTTGTAGCAGTTTGTATCTGAGGCTAATTGTGAATAAAAATGCATATCAATATTGATAAAGCTACAAATTCCATATAAATCAATATTTCTGTCAGTGACAATAACAAAAAGTAAAGTAACCGGTTGTGAGATATTTTTATTATTGTCACTAATAAAACTATTGACTGATACGAGCCTGTATCTTCATGAAATCATATGTGATTTAATTCACAGGCTCTGGTACTAAAACAGATTCTAGTGTTAACAATTTTGTAACAAGATTTTCTATTGCAGATTCAGGTGTAGAGTCTTGCCATTCCAAAAATATTTTTTTTGTTTGAAATATTTGGGTTTAGTTCAATTTTAATTGAGTTAATTCTTCCTTATAACCCTATGTATATTGAAAACCATCGCCGGAAGCGACCATCATTGCTCTGTCAGTACTCTGGAGAGACCCCTCCAGTTTGATAGTTATTTTTATTGCTTTCTAGGAGCTGCAACTGGAGTACCACATGTCCCAACATTTCCTTTATTTCCCTGCAGGCAGTGTATATTGGATCTCGCACAGGGGAAGATAATCTCTGGTCATGTTATGTCCCGTTCTTGATTTTACTGCAAATGACACCGTAGTACGGGTACCTCCTCTGTACGCAGCCGGGAGGCTTTTTTCAGTTGAAAGCTGAAGAAGGGGTGTAAAATGTGTACCCGCTCCATAGTGCTCTTTACTCCTCCAGTTTCACTGCCATGGTATTTCTTTTGCTACAAGAAAGGGAATATTTCTGAGGTAAATCTGGTGCAGCCACAGTCTTTGCCATCACATCAGTCGCTTCACTCCTCGTCGGTGTTGACAATTTGTTTCACAAACTAATCAGGCCTTATCACATCGAACTAAATATAGTAATAAACGTCTCCTGTACAACACTCGAGTATAAATGGACGGAAGATACTTGGGAAAACAAAATATTTAGTAAAATTCTACAACTTTTATTGAGTACTGCCAACCTTGGTTTCTCTAGTTGCGGCATTTACTAAACAGCTTACCTCAGAATAGGGAAAATATTTAATGTCAAACTAGGGGCCGCCCCCTACTCGCTCCGCTCGCCAACCCACACCCCACCTCCGATCGCTCTGCGATCTCCGGGAGGCCCCGTTTAACTTTATTTTTTCTTTGACTTCGTAATTGACTTCATGAATTTGTGCGCCTGGAAGTTATGCAATGGTCACCGCTACGCAATACATATTTAATCTATTCTTATTACTTTATAATTATGAGGAGAAGAAGAAGAAAAACTTGTTTATATAATAGAGAGATTTATTTTTCTTCTTACTC
>JAGFPH010023284.1:0-12031 GCA_018207615.1 Philaenus spumarius
TGTAATTTTACAATTTCAATCCATTCAGAGCCAACAGCATCTGCAATAAATGAATCATGATTAAAATTTTTTAAATCTCTAAACGTAATGAATTTTGTTTTAGGTTTCGGTAATCTAAGATCGTAAACAAGAAAAATAAGGTCATGTCTCGAGATACCAGGGAAAGAGATTTGGCCATGCAACAGAACTTTATTTGGTTTGGAAACGGCATATAAGTCAATAGTAGTGTGAGACGTAGCCGTGTGATGCGTTTCCGACAAAGGCAATAGAGATAAGCCTCACCTAAAGAATAAATTTAGTAGTTGAGATTTTTCAAAAGAGACTACACTTTGTGATATGTCTGCATTGAAATCTCCACATATCACTACATGGTCATAGCCAGGAAGCAAAGAACCCAATACGTCCTCAACATTAGACAAATATCCTACTTTAGGAGGTCGGTACACTACCCCAAGCAATAACTTACTATTTAAAGATTTAATTTCCAAAAATAAAAATTCAGGCTTTTTAGAATAAATAGCAGGGGAAGATATTAAAATATTAGATCTAAGAGAGTCTCTTACATAAGCAGCTACCCCACCTGCCGCCCTGCCAATACGATCGTTTCTGTGCAAGACAAAGCCATCAATATTTGCCTCATTACTAGCATGATGCGGTTTTAGAAAAGATTCGGATATTCCAATAATATCGGCACCGGATTGTGCTATTGCTTTAATTTCATCAATATGGGCAAGTATAGACTCGGCATTAATATGAACAATTTTTAAACACTTTTCACGTCCTAAAAACGATCGCTGTAACAAGGCAGGGGCGGAGAGAGAACAATCATCAACTACGTTAGCCGCCATAAGAGTTTTGAAAACATGAACCCGCTATAAATCCCGTACATAATCATCGAGGCAACCGAAGCAGTACCGCAACCCACATGCACACCTAAAAGATTTACATACAAACACAAAAGAATGAACTTAATATCAATCATATAAAACAAATAGAAGTTAACAAAAATCAGCCAAAAACAACAATATACACAACAAACATTAAGAAAACAACTGAAACAATCTCCAAATAACAATTTAGATATTAAGATCAATATTTTAAAAATAATTTTTAATAAAATTAGATTATAATCTTTGAAAATAGGGAACAAAACAAAACTATATTGACGTTGACACAAGAAAAACCACGTAATATCATATGTGTGGCATTTTAAACAAGTAACTGCAGATCGTTTTTTGAACGTATGAACACCACATCGCTCCCTTCAGTCTTTTTTGCTCGAATAGTCCCATTCCGTACCCACAGGAAAGCAAAATTCTTTTCTCGCTTTAGTCGCCGGGCCTCCGCTAACGATCGCTTTCTAGACGGACACAACGATTCGTTTACGTAAACAGGAATGGCATCAGGGCGACCCATATGTCTCGTCGATAAATCCCGTTTAACTCGTCTTTTATTTAGAAATTCCTCTTTATCAAGGCGACGCACAAATTTCACAATAATCCCTCTGGGACCTCCAAGGCGATTTACGCCCAATCTATGACACGCATCAACCATTGTATCAGTAATGTTAAAGTTCACCGCCTTTCCTACATCTTCGACTATATTTAAAATATTTTCATTTGGCGATTCTGGTACGCCAAATATCTCTACAGTATTACATCGGGAATACTGTTCCTGATCCTCCAAACGCCCCTCAAGGTCACACACAACTCCCTTCAAGAAATTGTTTTCGTCTTTTAAATTATCAACCGTTGTTAAGAGCGAATTAATTAGTTCCTGTTGAGTTTTAAGGACTTCAGTATTATCATCTAGTTTTTTGTGGGACAGCACGATAGAAGCCCCCAAATCATACTCTACTCGCCGTATATTCTCTTTAATTTCGCGGCTATCTGCCCTAAATTCAGTCCGAAATTCATTCAAGGCCTTTAAAATGCTATCTAGCGTTGGGGTTATATTTATGTCCGCAACAGAAACTACCGCTTCAGAAGCAGATAAAGACTTATCAACAAGGCTATTACGTCGCACATTGACACAGCTACTACATTTCCATTGATACTTATTTGCTATCATTGTGTCAATATCCGTCTTAATGTTTACACACTTGGCATGATGCCAGGAATTACAGACATTACATTTAATTTTGTCCTTATCTTGCCTCCCCACCACTACCCTACACGATGCGCACGCACTCATGTTCGGCTGAAATGGACCAGATAAAATGGCGTCTATCTTCTTTCAACAAACTTGCAACAAATTAAGACTGTTTAATACTTACAATTTCTTTAAATATTCACAAACAACTGTTTACAAATTTATAAAACCAACATTTATTTACACGCACAACAAATATCACGTCACTGTATTTCAATATTACGGAGGTTTTCACAAAATCGTAAGAGCTTAATTACCCCGTGCTTCACTATCTGACTCCGTTCACTATCTGACTTAGGTGGCTCCGTTCAAGGTGGCTTAGTTCGAATTTTAAATTTGGATCTTGTAAACGTTGAATATAGGTTATAATTAATTTAGATTGGTCCTCTTGTGGTATGATAGGCTTCTGCTGTGGCATTCGGCTTAAGGCATCGGCAGTGCAATTCTCACTTCCCTTACAGTGTTGTATTTTAAAATCATAGTCTTGTAACGCCAGAATCCATCGTGTTAGGCGTGCACTTAACAGTCGACAAGTTTTAATAAACGTAAGCGCATGGTTATCAGTTACAATTGTTAAATCTGTTCCATGGATAATATAGCGAGTTTTCTGGAGGCAGTATAAAATTGCTAGAAGCTCTTTTTCCGTGGTGGTAAAACGTTTTTCTGCTGGCTGTAATGCCCTGGATACAAATACGATAGCCCGTTTCTCTCCTTGTAGATTTATTTGGTATAAATGCCCGCCTATGGCGTAGTCTGATGCGTCAGTTTGTAAAAAGAAAGGTTGATGTGGATCTGGATGATGTAAAATTTGAGTTCGTAGAAAGAGTTGTTTAATTTTTATGAAAGTTTGCTCGTCAGCTGGGGTCCAATGGAATTTCACATTTTTTGAGGTTAGCCGAAGAATAGGTTTGATGGTTTCTGAAAATTTGTTTAGAAATTTATTATAGTAATTAATACATCCGAGAAAAGATTTTAATTGTTTTCTTGATTTAGGAGTGGGGAAATTTAAAATTGGTTTTATTTTATTATCATCCATTTGTATACCTGTTGACGTCATTGTATAGCCAAGAAAGGGAACAGAATCCCTGCAGAAAAGGGAGTTTGAAAATTTAACAGTCATATTTGCGTCAGATAATTTTTGGAAAATAATCGAAAGATGTGACAAATGACTCTGGAAATCTGGGGATATGATACATATATCGTCGATGTATATTAGGGTGAAGGATTCTACACTGTCACCAAAAACTTTGTCCAATGCTCGTACTAGTGCAGCTTGTGACGTAGAAATTCCGAACGGAGTGACAGTATATTGATAAGTTCGACCTCTAAATTGAAACGCCGTGTACTTTCTTGAATCTGTGGATAACGGTATTTGCCAGTATGATGCAGTGAGATCGATTGTGCTCAACCACTTACAATCCCGACCTTTGGCCAATAACTCGTTAACGCTACGATTCCGTTCAAAATCTGGGGTTGTAATCGCATTAGCCTTACGCGCATCTAGACACAGCCTTATTTCGCCGTTCTTTTTAATGATTGGTATTATGGGATTTATGAAATGGCTATTCGATGGTTCTATGACCTTTATTTCTAACATCCTATTTATCTCACGTGACACGGCTTCCTGGTGTATCAAGGGTACTGGGTACGTTTGTCCTTTAAATGTGTAGTCTTCTTTTATTTCTATTGAGTGCGTATATTTAGTGCAAAGTCCAGGGTTATCCGAGAAAATTGTTTTGTATTGTAAAAGTAGTGATTTTAATTTTACCTTTTGCGGTGGTTCTAGATTCATATTATCTTGTAATGCGTTGTCGATTATAGATTCATTTAAAATTATTTGTTTATTTTCTGTGCCACATTTTGAGTTATAATTTACATTCATATTATCATCATAAATATTATTATATCTTTCATCATATTGATTCATATATTTATTAGTGATGTAACACAAAATTCCTTCATTAACGACATTTTCAAACTTTCTTACGATTATTTTCTTATTAATTTTCATATTTATTATCTTCGTGTGAAAGTTTATAACCGACTGTGTGGTACTAATCCAATCCATACCTAGAATAACGTCTTTAATTAAATTTGGCACTATTAAAGCATGTAACCATAATTCTTCGGAATCTATTTTAATTTTTACCATTACAATTCTGGCGACTCTCCTAGTTTTACTACCCACCGCGGTGTGTATCTGTATATTTGTGGTAGGTAATTCTTCGTACTTTCCCATAGAATCTTTGTTCTCCCGGAACCACTGTTCGGACATACATGTAACGTTGGATCCTGTATCGATTAGGGCATATGCACTCTGTTTTCCGATTTTAATTTTTATCTCCGGACATTGTATGAAGTTAACATCTGGTTTATTTGGCAACTCAACCTCGTCTTCTTCTAAAAGAAAATTTCTGTCACAAAACATATTACTTATTGTAGTATTTGGGTGTGATACTAATCCAGACATAAATTTTAGTGGGTTAGGCCTTATATTTCCAAGTACATTGTGTGGCACAGGAATAATGTCATCGAGCTTCGCATAGTCTGGAAAAATGATATGGTACGCGATCTCGTGGCCAGTGACACATTCTGCGCTCAGCAGTTTTCCTGCTGGGTCACCATATTTGGTGAACTTGTTTCTGGACGACTCTTGGCTTGCATATTTTCTGCTACCGTGTGGCAAACGTTCACCTGTTCCTGTGTTGGATATCTGGTATTACTGGGTCCGTTCTGTCTTGTTTGGTCTCTATTATTCTCTGGTCTTATATTTTGATCAAATCCTCTATTGTTATCGTGTGGTCGAAAAGGAGGTGATGTGTGAATATATTGGTTATTTCTTTGGGGGTATGGCCCAACTTGGTGTCGTGGGAATGGAGGTGGGGGTCCTTGTGGGAGTTGAAAATGTTGGTGGTGAAAGGTTTGAGATCCACGATGATTAGATGGTGCTTGTGAAGGTCTGTAAAGGAATGGTGTTGGTCCTGGTCTCTGTTCTCTGAAGTTAGGTCTAGTTGATGGTTGGGAAGGTGGATATGGATGGTGTATTTTTCGCGCTCTTATGTTCGCGTCTTTGAGATCTTCTCTTTGCAGCAATAACTCAAATTCAATAATTGAGTCAATCCTCTGAACACGTCTCGCATCTTGCACTATATCCTCATAATGTTCGGCTAAACAGGTGACAATTTCATCCTCCGTCAAGGGTGGTCGTATCGCTTTCAAAGTAATAACCCTTTCTGTAAAGTACTCAGACCGACTAAGGGTACCATTTGGCCTATATCTTTCCACTTCCATTCGCTGTCTGATCCCTCTCTGCACTTCCCTGCTCCAATATTTGGCTTCGAAAACCTCTCTAAAATCTTCCCAATTACGTACATCATTTTTGACTAAGGCAAACCAACGTGAAGCGTGGTTCTCTAAGCACATCTCAATTATGTCTATTAGATTTTCTGTGGCGTCGAGGTTGTTGTTAATCGTTCTTCTCTTTTCGTAAAACCTTTGTATCCTCCGAAGATGTTCTGTGGGGTTCATTTCTCGTCCATGAAACTTAGGTACTGTGTTCTCTCCTATTCCAGAAATCTGACCACTACAGCTAACAGATATTTGAGGCGGGTAGTTATGTTGTTTTTCCATTAATTCCTTTTCTATGTCCCTAATTTTGGTATTGTGATCTCGGACGTTCAGTTCGATTAACTCCAGCTGTTTTCTTTGTCCCGCCATGACTTTCCTTTCTTTCTCCATGTTATTCTCTAATCTTCCCTCTAACTCCTGACATCTCTGGTTGACTATCCGTTCATTTTCAGTGTTTGTTTTCTCTTCTTGGCAGGACAGCAACTTCTGGATCCTTTCTGTTTGGTTATCCAACTGTATCTGGACCTGTTCTTGAGTTTTGATGGTGACTTTATCTAAATCCACCTGGATGTCCTCTCTCTGGGCCTGGAGTTCGCTTCTCCATTCTTTGCGACTAGTTTCTCTCTGCATATCCAATTTCTTCTGTAGATCTTCCTCCAACTGGTTCATTCTAGTCTTTAATTCATCCTGTACTGAATTTAGGTGTTTTTTCACATCTGTCACATTTTGGTTGATAATATTTTGATTTTGTTTATTTTCCTCCTGAAAGGCATCGAAACGTTGCAGTAATATCTCCAACCATGGGGGTTGAATTTCAGATTGAAATATGTTTCCCGTTTCTGATTCCATGGTAGTGTCGGTATTATGATGGTACTCGGTATCTTCGCTGACAGGACTTGCCCGAGGGTTGGGTGTTACCGGCATGTCGTCGTTCGGAAAAAAATCGCCTATTTCTGTTGTGTCGACGCGTTCCCCTGATATCACGTCTTCCATCCGGCGGTGTGTTTTTTCTGGGATCCGCGACCCTTCCATCGTTTCGTGCTCAGTATTCAAATTTGACTCCTCGATCACGTCTTCTTCTCGCTGGGACGCCTGTGTGTCGGGCAAGCCTTGTGTTTCTCGCACCTTTAATGAAGGCTGAATGTTCTTTCTCAGATTGTATCTCTGGTTATTTTGTTTATCCATTTTAACTAATTTGTTTTAGAATTAATTATTTAACTTAACTAACACACAAATAAATCAAATTGTTAAAACTAATTAATTTTAAGGAGTTATTTAGGGATACTTTAGGAAAAAGCCATCACGTTGGTCGCCAAATTTAATACAACACTCACAAAAACTCTACTTTACAATTAAATCTATATTAAAATAAGATGGTCGACAAGAGTTACAATTATAAAACAATCTTTTACTTCTGTATTATTACAGGTAATACATAAAATGATATTTCTTTTCAAAGAACAATATTATTTAGATTATGAATACTAAGTTTGATGATAAACAGGTTATTAATTGTTGTTCAATAATTTTAAAACACAAGATCTTAACTCGGTGGGTTGGAGCCGTCTTTTTCCCAAAGTATTTAAAAAGAAAACAAATTTGATTATAGATAACACAATTAAAATATGTACAAAATTAATGAGAGCAAGATTATATGGAATCGTCAAAAAGGTTATTTGGTTAATGGATTTAGTATTATAATGGATCACTGAATTTACGATAATTTAAAGTTCAAAGGTTCTTGGTAAATCTATATGCATAACATATGTATATATTATTATTCACAGTTTAGTTCAAATAGATAAGTTATCCCTCTAAAAGGTAACTGGTTTGGTGTTGGATCTTAAAATAGACTAGGCCTAGTTAATTGGAAAGTTCTCACCCAATTGGTTGTTTGTTCTTGTAGATTAGAATTTGATAGTAATTGTTATAAAGGAAAAACACTGAACTTCATAAGCTTCATATTTATTCAAATACCGATTCTTTTCTTTAAATTTCAACAGCCAAAATTATATCAACTGCACTATTCAGTGGCCAACTTAACAATGTCCTTCGTTTTGGGGCTTCTCTACCTTTCCAGGAAATAGATAATAACGCCTGATGAATCTTCATATCTTCTGGGATTTGGGTTTGTTAATGTAATAGGTGTTTGGGAGTCGTGAAGTGTGATTTATTTTAATTGTGTCTTTATTTAATTGTGTGGATTTGTTTTGATACATAACAATGTTTTACAATGAAATTTAATAGGATTTTAAAAAGTTAAATTATAGAAAACACTTAAATAACTCCTTATTACAATAATTTTGCTATCTAATTTCTAGAATATATATCTTATTCTTCGCATTATGTTCATTTGGTGGCAAGAATTACGTGGACCAATCACAGCGTTTCGTGGGAGGAGCTTACATACATGAAGTATCCGCCTACGATTAAATTTTGTCGGTCGGGGCTTCGGTTTTATATTTTATAATAGCTTATCGGCGTTTATTTTAGATTTAGACCAAAGACCTTTGAGATGTAAAAAAATGGTTCTTTTCATAGGTCTGGTTTAATTTTCTAATACAAATATATTTTTCTTGTAATCGGATTTATTCTGCCAACTTCTCTTCGATCTGTAATTAGATAGGCCTAGTTTCTCCTTGCATTTTAACGTAAAAATCTTTGTCGATTGACTTGGTTTTATGTTGTTATTCTAGCTTTCCTGGATGCAGAATTTAGTTTTGAATATTTTTGATGTAGGAAATGTAGGTCTACAGATTCGTTTTGTAATTTTATTTTAATGAATTCGAGTTGAAAGTCGTGATTTGATTGTACCTTTTCGTTGTAGTATTTAGTGTTGCGCATAATTGTCGCTAGGTGTCGGGCGTGTATGACGGTTTAACTAAATGAATGACATTCCAATTTGACTTCTATCTCTCTCGCTCCAATACGTATTTTTAATTTCGTTCTTATTTTATTTACAGAGTTAGGGAAATATTTGAATTGTAACAATTATCCCCTAGGTAACTTTTCCAGAAAATCTTTAATTTAAAGGTTTTCCTGAGAACAAATTTCCAACAATGAAAATATTTACCTGATTCATCTCACTAATTTATTTACATGAATTATTATACTTTTATATTATTGATACCGTTGTAAGTCGGTAATTGCCCCGGTTGGGGTAAATAGTTGTTTCCGTGTTTGTCTCTCAATCGGGAGTACCTGGGGTGATGTATTTGTACCTTTTGAAAGCTGTCACATGATAAGGCCCTTTAATTTGTTTTCCTTCTAAATTGCAAACGTAATATGTTGATTTACCAATAATATGATGGATTTTATATGGGCCGCTGAATATTTCGAACAGTTTACATGTTTCTCCTGATGATGCGTTTGATAATGAAACATTCTTAATTAATACTAGATTGCCAATATTTAAAATGGTTTGTTTGAGTTTTGAATTTAATTTTGATGCTCGTTTTTCTTGTTTGATATGTATTTTTTGTTTTGCTAAATATAATTTTGTCTCCAGTGGTATGTCCGTGGTATAATTATTTGTAATATATGGTTCCCAAAATCTGACGTCTCTTTGACCTAGATATAGCTCGTTAGGCGTAAAACCAGTGGTCTCATTATGTACCTCATTTAGCATGATATTTATATCCACTATGCAACGTGCCCAATTTTTGTGGTTTAAAGAGCAATATGTCCTTAAACATCTCTTAACTTCACGTATCGGCCTCTCTGCCATATTTGTTTGTGGGTGATAGTATGGGTTAAAAATGGGCTCTATATTTCGTTCTAATAAAGCTCTGCTCCATGCTCGACTACGAAATTGAGTCCTGTTGTCGCTTTGAAGTCTTTTAGGAGTTCCATATACGGGGAAATGTAATTCTAATAATTTCTTTAAAATTGTTTTGGTGTTTGCACATCTCATAGGATATAATTTTACGAATTTCGTAAAAATATCTAGTACAATCAATATATATTTAGTTCTTCCTATACTGGTTGGAAGTGGCCCTATAATATCCACAGCTGTTTGATCGTTTTTTCCTGTACAAATAATGCCCTTTGCTACTCCTGTTAAAGGGTGGGGGTTACATTTACATTTTTGGCAAGAATCACAGGTGGCGAGCGTTGTTCTAATGCACCGTCCCATATTTTTAAAAGTAAAACTTTCTCTGAGTATGTTGAAACATTTGTTTGCCCCACAATGTAAGTAATATGAATGACATTCCCATATAAGTCGATTTATGAGATTCTCTGGGACTATTATCAGCCATTGTTGATTTAATTTTTTGTATAAAATGTTGTTATGTAGGCTATATATTCGTTGTAAATTGGGATTATCGGTTGGATCCTCTAAATTTTGAAGAATACGAATAATGGGCAATAATTTTTGATCTTGTGCTTGATGTGTCGCAAGGTTTGTTTGTTTGTTTGTTTTTTCGCCTTTATTTGGGCGCAGCTGAGGCTATGAAGCCCCCCCCTTCTACTGAACCCATCAACAAAATACATAAATAATTACAAAATTTATAACAAAATTATAATAAAGACAATAATAACAAAATTATAAATATAAAGAATAATATAAACTAACATGACTCATGCTACAAATAAAATAGGTAAATCATAAATAAAATATCCGCGAAATACACACATACATACACATGCCTACATACATACACATGCCTACATCCATACATACACACACAATAGATACTATACATACTTTACATACAATACATATCTATAAAACTACGCAAATTTTTAATGAAATAACTTTAATTTTTAATAACAAAGAAAAACTTTAAATTTAAATTACAAAACTAAAAACAATCACAAACTTCAGTGCCTCGATGAATGTAAAAGACCAGTAATAAAGAAATTATTCTATACAACATGAAAATATTCATATTACATAAATTTAATTGGAGTAAATCAAAACATAAAAAAGAAAAAAGAAAGTATTACCAGGAAATCACACACTCTCTCTTTGCCTGGCCAAAAACTGCCCCCTAACATTCAATCTAAACTCCGATAGACCTGAACCCTCGCTTACCCGGGCAACAACTGAATTCCACAATCTGCAACCTGAAACTGCAAAGGATTTGTTGAAGATGGATGTACGGTGGAGGGGAATTTGGAGAATTCTAGAAGCCGAACGTGTATTGACACTATGTATATCAGACATAAAATTAAAAAATGTAGAAAAATAACACGGAGAATTAGTTTTAAAATACTTATATAATACAGTCAACAAAGCAAGATCTCTTCGATAACAAAGCTTGAGCCATTTCAATTGGTTATAAAAAGGAGTAACATGTTGACCAAAACCTATGGAGAAAATAAACCGGATACATGCATTTTGTGCCCGCTGCTACCTCTGCCTTCAAGTCACTGTAAACGACACAACCATAATCAAATATAGGAAAAAGAAGTGACTCGACAAGCAGAGCTCTCACCTTAGTGGGAATCAGCATTTTGTAGCGTCTCAACTGTCTTACCGAGGAAAAGACCTTGTTGCAGACATTGTCCACATGGTTTGACCAAGTAAGCGTTCTATTGAATAAAATACCAAGATTTTTGACTTCATCCTTAAATTCTAAGTTAATATTATTAACCTTTATATTAGGCACAGATCGAAAATCAATATTCTTTAATAAACGTGGGTAGCCGATTATAATTGCCTGCGTTTTCCCTTCATTAATCTTGAGACCATGACGAGCTGACCAAACAGTCAGTGAAATAATATCTTTATTTATAAGGCTTACGCATTCATCTATATTGGGAACATCACAGTGTTTATACATCTGAAGATCGTCTGCATAGAGATGGTAGCTGCAATTATTAAAATTTGAAGAGATGTCATGTATATATAGAGAAAAAAGCAATGGTCCCAAAACAGATCCCTGCGGGACCCCACTTTGTACTTCTAACCAGCCTGAACGGGAGTTATTCGGCCCAAGAACACACTGTTGTCTTTTGCTAAGGAATGCCTTAAACCATCTTAAGGAAGGTGGTGAGAAATTTAAACTTTTGAGTTTGCTAATCAAAATGTTGTGTATAACCGAATCAAAAGCTTTGCCATAGTCAAATAGTGTCAGAAACGTGACTTCCTTCCGGTCCATTGCATACCTAATGTCATCTGTAATTTTTAAAAGGGCTGTTGTTGTGCTGTATCCTTGCCTGAAACCTGATTGAAACTCGTCATAAAGATTATTAGTTTTCATGAATTCAATTACTTGATCATAAACAAGCCGCTCTAAAATTTTGGAGAGTACACAGAGCAGACTAATGGGCCGATAATCAGCAGGATCGGAAGGGCCAGGTCTTTTTGCTAGAGGTTTAACAAGCGCCAAGCGCCATAATTTTGGAAAAACATAATTTTGAAGAGAGAAATTAAAGATATCAGCCATTATTGGAGTAATCACAAACAGTACTTTTTTAATTAAAAGGATTGAAATTTGGTCAATGCCTTTCGCTTGAGAAGTGACTCTACGTACCGCTTTCAAAATGTCTTCATCATACACGTGTCTGAAATAGAAAGGTTCAT
>JAGFPH010023285.1:0-12031 GCA_018207615.1 Philaenus spumarius
GCGTAACGTCAGATTATAACCAATCGCGCACTCGTAATGAATATTTAGTGGTAGTAAGTTCGGTTCGGTTAGAAGCCTATCGTGTACAAATGGTGACTAGTGTTTTAGTTAAAGTTAAAGTGCAATAGTTTAGATTAATATTAATTAATTAAGCGCTTGTTAAAAGCTGGCAGAATCGGATTTGCTGGGTACGGCTAAAGGCAATCGGTTAAATTAGGGTTGATGATTAATTAATTTGCTCTGGGTATCTGGGTATCGTCCATTTGCATCGACAGTTCCAGTCACGTCTTCCAAAATTTACTAAGTCGGTGCAAATACACGCTGACTAGCGATTCCCCAATAAGATCAAAGGGATAACTGGTACAGCTTTGATTGTAATTCTCACTTTGAAACAAAAACACAGCTACAATAACAAAACACATCATAAAACTGCACATTCAGGTATTGTTATGATAGCTGAATCTTGCTATTTATATTATACAATCACCTGTTTTTAACACTAAAATCACTTGATTTACACCTGTATATTCCCATGCTATTTAAATGGGAATTATTATATACAATCACCTGTTTTTAACATTAAAATCACCTGATTTACAAGTACATATTCCCATGCTATTTAAACGGTAATTATTTTATTCCGTAACAAATTTTCGTGACACAATTAACAAAAACGAATATTTTCACCCAAAACTTCATACCCAGACCTCTAAAGTGAGACCTCTCCCAGCTTTCTACGACCTACCGTTCACACACAATTTCATTTGCAAATTTGGGCTTACGGAATTAGATATATAGATCATTTATATATTTATTTACAAAACTCTCAATCCATGCATTTCCTGTCTGGCAAGACTGTGGGAAATACAACTACGATTACAATTATTTTGGTTTTTTGAGCAAATCACATTTGAAAATGATCAGAATATAGAATTTATGGTACTTTTTGAATTTAAAGTTAAATTCTCTACAACTTTCAAACTTGCCAATGCCCGATCAGAGTAGTTTACCCGAAGATATGAGCGCTTGAAAACTAGTGTACTTTAATTTTGCAAAGACGGAATAAATGGCTAATTTTCAACTCACGTTTCTGACTACACTACTGAACCAAATTTTAATTTTGAAGAGTCATTCGACGCATAATGTAATCTTCTTTCAGAAACAATAAGGCCATAATTTCGATAAATGAGTAGTTTTTGGGTTATAAGGGGAAAACGAGAAAAAGTGCGATAATTTCGTGGTTTTTGGTAAATTTTTCGGATAACATCAATTAAATTTTCAATTAAATTTTTGTGGCAAACATCAAATTTGTGTTCAGCACCCTTGAAAGCATAAGAATCAATTGAGAAAAAACTTCTTCAAAACTTTCCACCCTCAAAAGGCCTTATTTTTTTACTCTGGGGACTGGACTCTTATACGTTAGAAAGAATTCGCTGTCGCAGTTAAACCTTGAGTGAATTTCCAACATTTAGTTTATATGTTTTATGGTTCATTCAGCTATTTAATAAATGTGCCTACTCACAGAGGTGCCGAATAGTTTGTACCTTGACCTTGCTATCTCAGATAATGGACAGTTTCGCTTCGTACCCACCCTCGTGGATTTAAACCGGGTTATTTTATGGTATTTTAAGTTTTGATTGATTTTGAGGTAACTAGATGTAAGGTCGTGCAAAAAAACAAATTGTGCAGACCAAGCTTCTAAATTTATTTTTATAGATAAGAATCCAAAAAAGTGCAATCCTATTACCAAAAAGTCTTTAAAAAATGAAATTCCTGTTAAATAACTTTCTTCCGGTTGTTAGATTTTGTTGGCTAACGAATTAAATTATAATATAAACATATAATTTAACTAATACGAAAAACTACGTGATGACTGTGTGCTGCCTATATATTATTCCGTCAATATAGCTAAAGGTGTCGTCCAGTTTGCTAGAGTTCAACCTTCCAACACAAATACCAAAGGTTTGAACATACCTAACGGAGATGGATTTACATTTACCCGAGAGGTACGTTACTCCCCCGCCTTCAGTATTCTAACTTATATAAAGTAACCAGCTGACCCGGCGCAATGCATTACTATTGCATAATTATTTTGGTGAAATAAATGCGCCAAATGATGGTAATTTTGTGTGTCATAAGGGTATGAATCGTAGATTCTAAACCATGTCATTTACACCACTTCATAGCTGCACACCATTTACATGTCGTCATAGGATCTAGTACAACTTTTTTGTCTTTGTGATAATCGGTGTTGCAGTTGTAGTGAAACCCTGACATTAATTTTTCAGACCATGGAAACACATTCATGTGACATCTTTTAGAACTGTATAAAAATACAGTATACAGTTCAAAAGAACTGCAGCCATTTTAGTAACTTTGACACAAAAACCCCCTAAAATGTAGATTTTTTTTAACCCTTCCTTAGCAAGCACCCACGGCCCTAGATGAAGCTACATACCACATATAATTCCAATCCGTTTGGTAGTTTTGGATCGTGATTTAGTAAATTTGACCAACCCAACCACCCCCTACAATTTATAATTTTTTGAAAACCTTTCTTAGTTAGCACATAGGTTTAATCTTTAAAATGCTTTTAATTTTAATGCTTCCTAGTGCCCTAGAGGAAGCTACATACCAAATTTTGTTAAAATCCGTTTGGTAGTTTTGGAGAAATTTTGATTTAGTAACTTTGAAACCCAAACCTCTCCTAAGATTTTGAATTTTTTGAAAATCTTTCTTAGTTAGCACCTATGGCCCTAGAATAAGCTACATACCAAATTTCGTTCTAATCCGTTTAGTAGTTTTGGAGAAATTGTAATTTAGTAACTTTGACCCCCCGAAACCCTCTAAAATTTTGAATTTTTTGAAACCCTTTCTTAGTGAGCACCTATGGCCCTAAAGGAATTTACACACCAAATTTCGTTCCAATCCGTTCAGTAGTTTTTGAGATTTCGTGATGAGTCAGTGAGTGAGTGGTATTTGGCTTTTATATTATATAGATAACATTAAGGAATAAAAATAAAATGATATGTCTTTAAATTTGATGAAATAATAATAGAATTATCAAATAATACTAAACATTATTTAGACCTGTAAACAGTAAAGAATGACACTATCAGTTTAAAATACATAGCTGATGAAAGATTTTGAATGTTGGTAAATAAATAATTGTTTATTAAAACACTGCATTTACTTAACCATGTATACTATATGCTGAAAATAAACTGCACTGAAATTAAATCAACTTCCATTACTTTTTAGAACCGCTGATTTTACTGTTGATTGTTGCCAGGCCACGTCGGTTATTATTACTCTCTTGTTTGAAGCTAGTTAACGCTGAAACACTCCAGAAAAAAACTTCTATTGTAGAGCATTATTTTTGCTTCTACGGAACATAGTTTCTGTAGTGCCAGCGATGCCAACTGCTGTAGAGTTTCAACACCGAATTCACAAACAGCCAACTAATGACGATTATATTGTTGTCGACAAGTTCCGTCGTACTCCCATATTGACTCAGCTTTAAGCGTTTACATGCCAGACCGTCCAAAAACTGTCACCACAAACTTCTTCAGCAAGTCCTGCACACTCCGAAAGGACACAGCTTATGTGTGGGAATGATATGGGAAAGCATCTTTCAAAATTAGAAACCTAATACCATTGCGGAGATTCTTAATACCTAAACTAGTTAGAAGCAGGCGACAACTCCTTTTCACCATCCTGTTCGAATATTTTTAAAACTATACGACAGTTGTATCAAACTTAAAAGAAACAAATGTGTGTGATAAAAAATAAGGTTTTCAGATTTCTTTAACCTTTTATATCCGTCTAAATATAAAAACATTATTAATATTTCAGTACTGTCAAATTTAGCGCTTTGGGCATTTGTTCCGTTTCCATTACGGTTGATTCAATGGTTTTATATTTTGTTTGTATATCTTCTAATTAGGCTAAGTTATACTGTGTATTATTGAACTCTAACATAATATATGTAATAAATTCTGCACCAAATATTTCCGCCATATTCTTTTTATTGTTTATTAAAGTGGTTTAATGTAAGACATCAGTAATAAAAAGACTTTTGCTTCCGCGTATTGTCTTTGATTTTTGCTAACATTATTTCTTTGGCGTACTATTGTGGTTTATGATTAATGGTTTTTTATAGTACAATATAAACTTCCACAACTAGAAATAAATTATTAAATTGATTAAAACGATATTTTAATTAGATACGAATGTTATAATTTTTAAACATTATCCGACCAAATCAAATTAAAACTTTGATAAACTTGGGACATAAAGTAAATTAAAACTTGGCGATTGCGAAAGATAAAAACTTTCTATTCTAACTTGTCAGCATAGTTAACCAAGTATAAAACGCTTAATCCCAAAGCTTTTTGTAAGATCGGAAAGATATAATATTGCGTCTAATTATCCTACGTATTTTTACTTTCTTCCCCTATACGTAGTATATGGAGAAAGTATTGTTTTCGTCCAAATTTTCGAATTTGAATTTTTAGTGGAATTGTCTGTTTTGGTGCTCCCTGAACCCTCAAGAATTGTTTGGTGGAATTATCTGTGTTGGTACTCCCTGAAGTCAAACATATTTTTAGTCGAATTATTTGTTTTGGTGCTTCCTGAACCCAAAAAGTGTTTTTTTTTTTTTTGTGTGATGTCTGCCCGTGTGTCTGTTAGGATGTGTACAGAGCTGGAGACCATACCAACGGTCCGATTTTGAAGAAATTTTCGTATGTTGGTGTAGTTCTGGAATATATCCAGGCGTTTTTTTTTCAAATTTTGGATTTTTAAGGGGATTCCCCCCCCCCCCCCCAAAATGGCAAAAAACAAGAAAAATCAAAATTTCTCCAAAACTGCTCTAACGATTTTGATAAAATTTTTCTTGTTTATAGCCCTTAATGTACCCTACTATATGCAAAAAACCGCATATTTCTAAAAATTCACGTTTAGGTAACAATAATGATAATAACAACAGATTTTTGGGGGGTTTTGTCCAAAAACGGGGATTGTATTCTTTTTAAGTGTTCAGTCAGTGCGTGGTATTTGGCTTTTGTATATATAGATCTTAAATAATAAAAGCACTATTGTCATAATAATAAAAGATCTGAAATTATGATTTTAGTAAATTTGATCCCCCCAAACCCCTCCTAAAATTTCGAAATTTTTTATACCCTTTCTTAGTGAGCACCTATGGCCGTAGAGGAAGCTACATACCAAATTTCATTCCAATCTGTTCGGTAATTTTGGAGAAGTCGTGATTTAGTAATTATTACTCCCCACACCCCCCTAATATTACCAAATTTTAAAAACCCTTTTTTAGTGAACACTTATGGCCCTAGAGGAAGCTACATACCAAATTTCATTCCAATCTGTTCGGTAATTTTGGAGAAATCGTGATTTAATAACTTTGATTCCCCCAAACCCTCCTAAAATTTTCAATTTTTTTAAAAACCTTTTTTAGTGAATACTTATGGCCCTAGAGGAAGCTACATACCAAATTTCATTCCAATCTGTTTGGTAATTTTGGAGAAATCGTGATTTAATAGTTTTTACTTTCCAAACCACCCTAAAATTTCCAATTTTTTAAAACCCTTTTTTAGTGAACACGTTTGGGCCTAGAGGAAGCTACATACCAAATTTCATTCCAATCCGTTCAGTAGTTTTGTAGAAATCGTGATTTAATAACTTTGATCCCCCCCACCCCCCCCCCCCAAAAATTTCGATTTTTTTTTTTTTTGTACCCTTTCTTAGTGAGCACCTATGGCCCTAGAGGAAGCTACATACCAAATTTCATTTCAATCCGTTCTGTAGTTTTTGAGAAATCGTGATGAGTGAGTCAGTGAGTGAGTGGTATTTCGCTTTTATATATATATATATAGATATTATAGTCTTTTACTTATCATATAGGTGTATACGTCCTACTATTAACAAAAATGTAAGATAACCGTTTTGAAGATGTGTGGCATAGAGGGTTCAATATCGTAAGGAGTTCATCTTTAACTAAAAAAGAATGTATGGGATGTTAACTTATTTTTCCCATTAAAGCAAGTAGATTATATCCAGCACGAGAAAGCTATATAAACACGTAGAAGACGAATTAGCGTTCAACAATCGTCTTATTTTATATTTTTAATGGGTTGGTAATGTGCGGTTTCAATATAAATAATGAATACTTACTGTCATAAATGTGTAAACAATTGTACAGTGGGTAACAAAATGTGGTTTGAATGAAACGACATTTGATATACTGCAGGTTTATAACTATAATACCTTACAAATTGTATATGTTACAAATTAAACTTACATAAGCATTTTATAATTACAGTACTGATGATCATAATGGCCATACTTGTTTAAAAGTACAAACAAAAATGAAGTTACAAATATACCGACTTCAATCAAACAAATTCAATGCAGGATTAACATAATTACATTGCCATGGCCTTATTAAAGAAATTATGAACATGAACGTGAAGGAATCATAAATATGATGACTCAAGTAACATCTGTCAGCTGTTCGCAAGAACTTAGTAAATCTTAGAATGATTTATAGCTTAGCATCGTTCCTAACAACATGGTGTTCAACTGAATTTGAGAACTATTGTTACATCTCTTCAGAGTATTAACGGTGTCAGAATAGTTTCAACTTAACCAAATGCTACCAAACCTATGATACTAAATTTACCTTCAATTTGAAGTTTTATGTCTTGTACACCTGCACCGGTTGTCCACAGAATGATATTAAATTCCTCCTTGATTAAACGTTTGTTATGTGTTTAAATTATCCTGTTTAATTAAATATTTTATGTAACACTAGCTGACCCGGCAATGCTTTGCTATTGCTTAATTTGAAACTTTGAAAGCCTGTAATTCGAAACCCTGAGGGCCGATGTAAATTATAATGGGATTCTGCTCATTGCTTGATTTACCTAACCTAAAATTATATTCATTTTTTTATCCAAATCAGTAGTTGATCAAAATCAGCTGTTAATCAAAATCAGCTGTTTTAAGCTTTTCATACGAACAGCTGTTTTTTGTGCCCCTGATAAAATCAAAAGAAATCTTTCTTCTTCTTCCTTAAGATTGACCTTCCATAAGATTAACATTGAAACTTTGAGAGCCACTGGGGCGTAGCCCTAATGTCCTAGGACTTCGGTAAATGGCCTAAAACCTTCCCAGGGTTAACCTGTGTTACTATGCAAAATTTCAAAGCAATCGGATGGACGGTTTGGTAATGCATAAAGGACAAACATACAAACGTACATACATTGAATTTTATATATTTATATAGATTACTGAACTAAAATATGACGAGTTATGTATTCGAATTTATATTGGCGATTTAGGAAAAAAACTAACATAGAGAACAAAACATATTTAAACATATAAGACTTTTAATATAATAATGTTAAACAGATTAAGTCATGTTTATTATATACTAGCTGACCCGTACAGCGTTGCCCGTGGTGGTTGGTATTTTCAGTCTTTTTAACGTAATTGTATTCTTTTTGTAAGTGTTCAGTCAGTGAGTGGTATTTGGCTTTTATATATATAGATCTTAAATAATAGAAGCACTATTGTCATAATAATAAAATATCTGAAATTATGATTTTAGTAACTTTGATCCCCCCTAACCCCTCCTAAAATTTAAAATGTTTTTAAACCCTTTCTTAGCGAGCACCTATGGCCCTAGAGGAAGCTACATACCAAATTTCATTCCAATCTGTTCGGTAATTTTGGAGAAATCGTGATTTAGTAATTTTTACCCCCCAAACCCCCCTAAAATTCCCAATGTTTTAAAACCCTTTTTAGTAAACACCTATGGCCCTAGAGGAAGCTACATACCAAATTTTATTCCAATCCGTTTGGTAGTTTTGAAGAAATCGTGATTTAATAACTTTGATTCCCACAAACTCCCACTAAAATTTCTAATTTTTTCAAACCCTTTCTTAGTAAGCACCTATGGCCAAAGAGGAAGCTACATACCAAATTTCATTTCAATCCGTTCATTAGTTTTTGAGATATTGTGATGAGTGAGTCAGTGAGTGAGTGAGTGAGTGGTATTTCGCTTATATATATATATATATATATATATAATATAGATTGGTGTAAGGTAGGGAAATTCATTAGGGCCTATTTAGTTACTTAAGGGGGTCACTTTGCTAAAAATTGTAAAAAAATAATTTTTGTTTTTCTGTTCTGTTTTGTAATCCAAAACCTCCTTTTTAAAATGGTATATAATTTGTTTGTATTATATGTTAAGCCTTTGGATTTTTCGGACGTTCGGAAAAAATCATTAAAATATCAAAAAATAATATTTTTGTTAATACTTTATATCAATCTACTAGGAAGGAATAGTTCTTTCCGTTTCACATATGATATAGTATACAAAATCGATTTAAATTTGAGGGGATTACCTCGTATGTCGTAGGTTCGTTTTTAAAAAAAATTATGCAAAACATCTCAAGCCTTTAGACCAGGTAACTAGTAATAGCCCGTCAGCTTGGAAGCGAGCCAACCACCGTTTGCTTTACTTCCGCCCTCCTACTTTCAAACCACATAAGCGGACCACCGTCGTTATAGTAATTATTTTCTTTTGTAGAGTGGCAGTAGCTGTTTTCCGAAAGTTATGTTTTCCAACATTTAGGTACCATTTTTCTAGAACTAAATGAGATATCAATTCGATTATTTTTTTTTTTAGTTAATTATACTATACTCTACAACTGGAAACTATTTTTTTTAATATAATAAAATAATTGTTTTTTAGAAAAAAATTGATTATTTCTTAAAGTTTTTGTAAGCAATTGGTAAAATAAATTGCAAAAATTTAAATTTTAAATTAGAATAAATTTGATAATTTCCATGTATGCAGAAAATAACATTCTATTGATAGAAAAAACAGAACTGCAACACCTCTTACCGATGTTGAGAAAAGTGTTCCTTTGTTAACTGTAGAAGGATAGGGTAAAGTGACCTCCTTAAATATTTAAATTGTATTTTTAAATTAATTCGCAGAGAAAATAAATTTTGATTATGGTACATTAATTTTGTTCTAAAATATTTGTATTCAATTTATTTCCAGTCCACTCGCTATCTGTCTATTGTTACAAGTTAATTTGATCATAATGTATTTTAACTTACTGACAGAAGATCAAAGTATAAGATGTTGGCAATTAGGATGTATAATACCATTATTTATAATTAATTGCTATTGCATTCGTGAGAAGTCATAATCAACAATCGTTTCGGTTATGATATTATTAACCTACTTTAAGAATACAAAATGTATTAAAATTTTTATAAAATAAAATTCGAACATATTCAATGCAATAATGTAAACAATAATAACAAAAAGTTACATAAATGAAGGTAACTAAATATTAACAATATGAAAATTATACAAACAATAGTAAACAACACATAAGAACATAGGTTTGAAAAGGAAGATGGAAACAAACAAATTAATATTAACATTGCGTAACACTGTATTTAATTGAAACCGTTAAGTTAGTATCAGCTTAAAGAGTTTTAAAGAAAACTTATCTGCGACATGGAATTAAGTCTTCGAAGTTATTATTTCAAAAAGTATGACAAATATAAATTTAGTCATTTAGATATCTTCCGCAAAATTTTCTTCACAAACAGAACTACATTAAAACCGAAATAAACCTTTATTCGACTTTTGCAACATGCAGTTTATTATAAAGCTACTAAATAGACAAGTCCAATATTTTTTCAGCATTTCATATTAAGCCGTTATTGCTCACGGCTTATAACGTGATATACCTTACATAGTAATTTCACAAATCCTATACAACACGTTCCAACAATAAGATAGTGATTGTTTGTTATATATTCAGGTCATGCTCATCTGTACATGGTTCGTTTAGTAAATCCCTTCTCTTTCTCCCTCCAAGTCTAATTTCCTGAAACGAAATCTAAAAATATACCTCTAAACGTTATAGGTTCTTTAATTTGTTATTGAACATACAAACTGTAATATATTACCAAAATAGTATAGCTTCAGTTCTACACAACAACTAGATAAGCGTATAAAGTTCAGTCAATCTGTACATCCGAAGATGCAAAAGGTCAGGTAGTTCAGATTGTTTGGTATGTTGTATTTAAAATTCGAAGTTTTCGACCTAGGCTGTGCTACGCGCGCGCCACTGGCGCCGAAAACCAAAAATTTTTTGACATTGTCTAGTTTTTTCACATTTTTATCAAGAAGGACTGGTTTGACAAAAAATATAATTCAGTCCTTTTTCAAAGAACCGTAAATTTACCACAATGTAAATTGAAAATTATCTTCCTGAAAATAATCCTTTTTGAGTTACAGCAATTCAAATTTCGAGCAAATTTTCAAAATAAAAAACAATAAGTTTTTACGTAGTATTTTCGTTTTTCACTATGAAATAAGGGGTTTTCAGCAACACTGATAAGATCTAACTTTAAAGTAGAGAAATGTAACTTTAATATGTGACCAAAATGTGATTTCTACCATGAATTGCTTCTGAGATACAGCTGTTTCAGTATTGTATCAATCTGTTGAATCGGCATTGTCAACTATCTCCAGTTTGTCCAGACGTAGAATTGCCGATGTTGTCAGTACCAAGGTGTCATTGTAACTGGATGAGAAACCTAGATTTGACAGTAGTTCAATGAACTGCTTTGATCCAAATTTGTGGTAAAAATACACACCAACTCCAAGTAAAAGTGATGTTGAAAACGAACGAGGTCGAACTGCAGGTATTGGGGCATGTGCCATTGCAACACATTTCTTTTTCCACTTATCCAAACTACTACGCTTACCTTTGAGGATGAGAATTACAAAAAATCTTAGTACTGATGTATTACAGGATCAATACTTTCCAAGAAATTGTTCGAAGGTGTTTTTTAATTTATTTCATATGGTTCAGCTGCAGCTTCAATAACTCCCATTTATCTTTTTCAGGGTCCAAGTTCTTCTTCTCATACAAAACAGAAGTTAGTATTTTGTGCCCAATATTTTTTTTTAAACATACAATAGTACTTTTGGTGGCTGTGTCAGCCAATTCGTTGTTTAATTTTCATTATCCATTTATCACCTCATATATCAGCGGCCTTCAGTATTGTATCTTTCATTGAATTGATTTCCACAGTTATCACATTATTCCTTTTCAGCTTCTCCCTTTTCTGAGCCACAAGGAGTTCAGTTATCTCTTCTCCGCAAAGGAAACAAAAGTGTTGAAAATTAAACGTGTCTGTAGAAGCTCTCGTCAATTTTACAGGCTCCACACCCAAACTTCCCCGACGAAGAGATGCTGCTATCAATTTGGATTTGATGTGACGTTTCTGGCATGCACTGTGAACAGAAACTTGTTTCACACATTAAAAAAAAATCATGAACCTTAATTTTCCTCTCCTTTCACCAACACCACATCACCCTCCTTTAAACTAGTTTTACAAATAAAGTACAATTCTGACTAGGTTGAGAAACCACATATGTTGCAGTCACTTAAATATTCACTTCGTTATACCATCCGATAAAACACATGGGGCAACACAACAGCCTTGCTTTATCACTGGAATAATGATTTTAATAACATCGCAGAAACAATAATTTTTGGAAGCTTGATTTTGTTGACAATCGAAATGTAAAATAACACAATTATTTAAGATTACAGTATCCATTGACATATTTTTTTAATAATTGTATGTGCAATGTAATTGATTACGGCACATATTAAAAGAGTTTCTGAATAAACAAAATCCACATATTAACCACCATAATGAATTAAATACTTAAGTTTAAGTATAGAAACCCCATAAGATTTACTCTAAAAACCAATTTTAATACTTACTTAAAAACACAAATTTTTGTTAGTGCACGAATATTCAAAACACCCATTATTAATTCGTAACAGTTTTGTATCTTATTCGGTATTCCATTTATTTTATTTAAGAAACTGAAATCATAGTTAGTAAAGTAACTAACGTATTAAAAGAAAGAAATATAATATTTTAAAATTAATAG
>JAGFPH010023286.1:0-12031 GCA_018207615.1 Philaenus spumarius
TGTTCTCCTCGAGGAATTAAAAATCCCCCCCTTCCCCGTTTCCCGCTGTTATCACACAACAAAGGCTGAGATAATGGATATCGCTGATAATGTGGAGGAAGCAGAGAGACTCCATTGTTTGCACCAGCTATTGCTTACTTTTATAATTTGACGTAATTATGCTAAACGGAACTATTCCGCAATGACTTCAAGATAAATTGATTCAAAGTTAATAGTCAATTGTTATTCTGTTTATTGTGATCAAAGTCGGATTTAGGTTTTTTATCCGAAGTATATTTTTTACTTATTTTTTAATTTGTTAGGCCTAAACATAATTAGATTTAAATAAATTCTGTTGAAGTGTTAATACAGAATATTAACCATAGGATCATAATCATTTTTGAGTATGACACTAACCATAATCATTCGTCTGTGAAACTACCACGGTTAACAAAATTGTAAAATTTTATTTCTGTTAAAAACTTAATTTTCACATCTTGAAATTATAGTAAAAACAATAAATTTATATTTTGAGATGTTATTGTATTTTAAAATAAAGTGTAAATTCAACCTAAAAACTGCATCAACTATGTGTTTTTTGTTTGGTTTTAAATTTAACGATTATTTTTTAACTAGATTAGAACAGTTCCGTTTGGAAAGTTCACGAATATTAGATTTGCCTACTAAAGTTTTAAATAAAAAATACATTTTTTGTAATGTTAAAAACATTGTTAAATTGCACAGACTGAACAAAAAATCACAAAACTTTAAAATACAAGATAGTTCTGCGTTGAATTGCCGCTGGGCACTGACAAGGTGGCAAGGGGGAGGTTAGAATGGGGGAAGACCAAGACTACTCCATTCTAACATAACCGACGGTGAATTTCGGCGAAATGGCGTCGTCTGTTAGACGAATGATTACGATTCTAAGGTCAACCAAAATGTGGGATGGTTTCTTTTTGTTTTCCTCATAATTATCAGCAAAACTTGACCATGTTATTTGGTACCTTTTAGCATTTTAATATAATGACGTTTAGGAATAGTTCAAGACCACTTGGTTCTTTTTGCTAAACACAGTTTTATCAAAAGAAAACTCGACAATGGCAGGTTGAGGAACCAAGCCTCTTGGTTGCACATGCTATGATAAAAAAAAAATACAAAAAGCAACTCAAGCACTTGGTACTTTCTTGTAAAAATGCAGGAATGTTGAAAACAAAAACTGCTGTATTTTCTGAAATTATTATTTTTAAACCCGAGTATTTATTTATTTTTCTAGTAACATGCTTGCTATAAGGCCCCTGCAAAGCTGATGTGGCAGTTAAAAAGAAAACTTTTCTTTACAATCAACTTGAATCGCGCACAATACATTATGTTTCTTATTCAATACGGTTCATAGAGAAAACAAACTAGTATATGAGGCTTGGTTCTTTTTTTAGCGAATTTCCATAGGAAAAATGAGCTATTGCAGTGGCCCTTATGGTAAGACCCAAGGTCGGGAGTAGCAAATGAGCACCGATCATGGTCCCCAGAACACGTTTTGGGGTGTCATTAAAATTCATATATATATATATATGTATATATGTGTTCGCACTCTAGCGGCCGCATTTTAAGTCCGATTTGGTTCAAAATTGGTACACATGTTGGCTGTCTACGTCGCTCGGACGAGTTCGTTAGCCAAAAAATCCAACAACCGGAAGCACGTTTTTTGACCGGAAGTAACTATTTTTTGAGATTTTTCCTACGAGAATTAATTTGTTTTTGAGGATTTTCTACAAATATAAATGTAGGATGTTATTCTGCACAATTTGTTTTTTTACGCGACCTTATAGCTCGCTTGGTTCCCCCAAAATCGATCAAAACGTAAAATACCGCAGAAGTATCCGGTTCAAAGCTATGTGGCGGATTTTACCGTGGGGTTGGCGTGCGAAGCACGCAATGCTTTGTGTATTGAAGATACTCCCAATATACGGAATGGCGTGCGAACCATTTTGTAGCTATTCAGCACCGTCGGGAATAGAGCTATTTCCAAAATTGTTGGTTGAAACCCTAAAACATAGGCCTATGAACTTACTTTTGGAATTTTGCTCAGCTCACGTCAGCGGTTCAGCTGCGTGGTCGAATTATTTATAATGCAGAACCCTTTAAGATGAACAACATGAAAGTCGTAGCTCAAAATGTTAAATATTGTGGGATAGTCCGTGTTTGCATAAAACTACGTACAATTGCAAACTATGATTTTTGAAAAATAATACAAATGAATTTCTTAGCAAGGTAATGAATTTATCAATGCACTGTTCAATAATGAGGTGGTTGGCTGGATATCCCGGGATTTGGTTAACGAGAGTAGATGTTTTCCGAATCAAGTTTTTAACATTAAAACTAAACCCCGTCGCTGAAACGTTTTAACCAGGAACGTAAACAAATCCTCGTGGATTAACAGCAGCATTTGTTTTCATCCCTATTCGGCCCCAGTGTAAATCTGTCTTTTAGTTACATAAACTGTCTGTAAAGCGTTCGTTCGTTCGTACAGCACTCGGATTAGAAAAGATAAACACTTATTTCGACAAATGATGACTGGTTATTTATTAAATTCGTTGTCAGGTTAAATAATTCCATCACGCAGCTGAACCGCTGACGTGAGTTGAGCGAATTTCCAAAATTAAATTAAATGTTTTAGTGTTTCAGCCAACTAGTCGGGGAATCGGTCTACTCATGAAAGCGCTGGTTAGCTGTCTGCGTGAACGAATACAGGGTGTTTTGCGAGAGGTTGGCACAACTTCGGGAGACGATAAGAGACAGGGCTATAGAATACAGCCTCCACTGATCATAGGAACTCTACAATAGCTACATTCCAACCGTCCACAGACCGGATAAAAGCATATAAAACGCCTCCTTAACGATTGGGCTACCACCACTCCTGTTTGCTTTTGATATTACTAAAAGCACAAAAATGATTACAAAAATATAACGCTACCATAGACTTTTGAGACACTCTGTATTCTATAGCCCTGGATAAGGGACCTAAAAAAGCAAAATTGTTCATATGAACATAGGTCCGGAATAGCTTTATTTCCCAGATATCCAACAATTTTTTTTTTACAAAATAATTCATATCTAGAGAAAATGTTTGCCTGATTGAGTTCAAATTTGGCATGAAGTTTAACCTAACAATGATCTATCTCAAGAAAAATAAGCGATTATATCCAATTATGCGTTTCAAAATGGCAGCTATGTTTGAAAATTTCAAACCTAAATTACTCAAAAACCGTACATTTTCACAAAAAATGTCAAGACACCTTTTTTGTAGCCCTTTTGAAGATTCCTTATCGAACTGTCAAAACAATCGGATGAAGAATAATAGCTAAGTTAAAGATAATAAGAGCATAATATCATTGTATTTGGATAACCTAATAGAACTCCGATCCAATGCAATATTTCGTTCCACTGGAAATTCGACGATAGTGGCGCTATCTATTGGGGAAACGACGGAAGCTGTGTGTCCGAAACACCAATGATTTCTACCTAGCGCTACCTCCCGGCGCGATCTTGCACTATTTTCCCGACAACCTTTTTCTCGGCACACAGCCCCCGTATGCATGCATGATCTATTTTAATATTCATGATCTATGATAATATGTACATACAATATTATTCTGTTTACTGTGTTGGTATGGGATGCCGGGTTGTACAAACCAATTATTACACATAACTTAACTATTATCCTTCATCCGATTGTTTTAACAGTTCTTGAATTTGTTTGTTAAAATGTACCGATTTTGGGTAATTTAGCTTTAAAATGTTCAAACAGCCGCCATTTTGAAACACATGATTGGATATAATCGTTTAGTTTTATTAAATTAGATCATTAAACTTTATGCCAGGTTTGAACTCAATCGGTAAAACATTTCTCTAGATATGAATTATTTAGTAAAAACAAACAAAATGGCGGATATCTGGTAAACGAAGCTTTTCCGGACCTATGTTCACATGAACAATTTTTTTTAAAGTCCTCTACCATCTAATGAAGTTGTGCCAACCTCTCGCGAAACTCCCTGCATATTAGTAGAATTTGTTTTCACCTCAACCCCCAGCCTTTTCAAAATTCGTTAGAATAATTTTAAGTAATCATCAACCATTAGTTGGGGAAATGTACCCTACAATTTGAAACAACATTCCACAGAATTACAACTCAAATTACAATATCGAACAGTGAAGCATAGAACTTGTCTTACTAAAACATGTCAGGTATCTTTTTATATAATCGATTTAAAACTATGTGCTAGCCTTACGTAACAATTTTTCCTTGAAGCATAGAACTTGTCTTACTAAAACATGTCAGGTATCTTTTTATATAATCGATTCAAAACGCTGTGCTATCCTTACATAACAATTTTT
Organism: Philaenus spumarius; assembly: GCA_018207615.1. NCBI lineage: Eukaryota > Metazoa > Arthropoda > Insecta > Hemiptera > Aphrophoridae > Philaenus > Philaenus spumarius. The sequence continues at coordinate 4,375 of JAGFPH010023286.1, forward strand.
CCAAGTTATTTATCATGTACCGCTAAAAACAAACATTCTCTTTAGTTATTTTCTAAGTAGTTTCTAATTCATATCACTCAATAATTCACAGTATGCTATCAGAATGCGTTTAACTGATAAGCTCACTCCATCTAAATGAACATTTCTTTTAATGACTAACAATCGAACTTAGGTCATTACCATAGTTAATTTATAAATAACAAAGACAAATTCCAAACATACACTAAGTGGACACATTCAAGCTCTAATATCGATCTCCGTAAACACAAAAACCATCATCTTGGTTTACATTCAGGTAACACAGAAATATGGAATTATTTGATAACTCAATTCTCTGAATTTCCTCAACTTCCCTGACCGACTCACGGCATATCCAAAAATTTAAATGCTGACCTTTTTACGAGTTTCCTGATTTTCCACGACCTCCCCTGATCATAGGAGCTCTGCAATAGCTACATTCCAACCGTCCGCAACCCGGATAAAAGCAAATGAAACGCCTCCTTAGCGATTGTGCTACCACCACTTTTTTGATTACTAAACGCACAAAAATTGTTACAAAAATATAACGCTTTCATAGACTTTTGAGACTGTATATGTTATAGGACCTTTATAGGCTGTATATGTTATGGTCCTCTCAAACTAAGGGAAACTTTCTAAGCAAAAATTATCCCTTATAAATAAAATGGGGAAATTTTAGGGCTTTATATTTTGCTTATTTTAAGAAACTTAAACTGAAGAAATGAAAAACTTTATATAGTAGTATAGTTTTTACAAAAAAAAAAGTAAATGTGTGCGGTCGAGGGACGAAGTTCATCACCTTCTTCCATTCTTTACCAGATTTAACGGCAACATACACACATAATTTTAATCTTTCAATTGCCGTTTATTATTAGTTTATTTTTTATACAAATATTTACTGTTTCCATACGTTAATGTTATTATAATAAAGGTGTAGAATTATTTATAACATCAAAGCTAACATGGTAAACACAGTTAAAGGCCCATTCATTGTAAATACATTCAATAAACATAAAATGTTGGTTCTTCAGTCTAGGCCTAACCTAAAATAATTATGTGTATTTTTAATTTATTTTACCTGTCTTAAACGGCAACATACATTCAATAATTTTAGGCCTAGACTTAAAATTATTGTATGTATGTAAGGCAGGTAAAATAAATTAAATATACACACGATAATTTTAGGTTAAGCCCAGACTGATGAACCAACATTTTATGTTTATTGAATGTACTTCAGCGCTTTACGATACTATCTGAACTACGCCGGACGACACCGATCGTCTCTTAATTTAAAATGATGAACAAAAACACATGTTTCTTGAATGTATTTACATTCATTGGCATAGCAACCCATTTTATAACGCTTTTTCGTTACGAATATTTTGTATTTGTAATTACCATAGCAACCAATTTGGTAACGCTTTTACGTTACGCGTATTTTATATTTGTCATTGCCATAGCAACCAATTAACACTTTTTTTCGTTACGCATTACATTTTCTATTTGTTAACTCCTAACGCAGCCTGCGTTAAGGAACTTCGTTCAAAACGTTTTCCAGTTTAAATAGCATCGTTTTAAAGACCTTTTTTTTAATACAATCATATTTTGGATGTTCATATTTTTCTGCAAGGCGTTTAAAATGGCACTTCATTTGTACAAATTGGTTAAAAAATAACGTCCTAATGGGCCGATAAAGAATTTCCTTAGTGAATTAATATGTTAAAAAAAGCCTTTCAAAAAAAGATGTAGCCTACACTTTTTAGACAATGTATCGATACAATGCAGTACGTGTTTTAAAAGAACCCGTCACATTTGATCCTCCTTGCTAACAATTTATCGGCATCAAAGCTAAGCTATACCACAAGAGCCTACTCAATTCAGCACATGTCCAATCATCTATCTTGTCGGATTTCTTTGTTTTACGTGCCCTGTTTACCTTTTCCTCCTCATAACGTTTCAGTTGCAAACCGAACCATCAATATAATAGCAGTACACCGTATGATGAATAATTTAAAACTTTATTCGCAAAATAAGAGGCTGAAATACTTATCGGATTTGGTTAACGCTGTTACTGGTGAGCGAGAGTGGTTTTCTGAACAATATGGACTCAGTTTAGTATTTGCAAAACAAGACTAAAACGGGAATTAAAAAAAATACAAACTATTTTGAGGAAACCGGCCGCGTGGCTTCAAACAGCGAATCATTATTTGAATCAGTTAACAGATCTGCAGAAAACCTTGACCAACCAAAAGTTATGTTTTACTAGCTGGCCCGATCCGGCTTTGCACGGATAGACAAATCAAAGTTAAATGTATGTACATAAACCAAAAAAATATATCAATAAATATTCTATACTATGTATTTCTTATGGGGATTTTAGTAATTATTACTCCCAAACCTCCCTAAAATTTCGATTTTTTTTAAAAACATTTCTTAGCGAGCACCTAGGGCCCTAGAGGAAGTTACATACCAAATTTCATTCCAATCCGTCCGGTGGTTTTAGTAATTTCGCCCCCCCCCCCAAACCCCACCTAAAATTTCGAATTTTCGGAAACCCTTTCTTAGTGCGCGTCTAGAGCCTATAAAGAGTATTTGTGCCAAATTTCATGTTTTGTAGGCCTCGTGGTTTTGGAGAAACTGTGATGAGTCAATGGTATTTGGCTTTTATAAGTATAGATTAAAAAAAGAAAACTTTATGCCTCTTATTTTTTTGTAATTTTACTCCCACAGGACTACCCGGGGTGATTGCGTGGAAAGTTTGTAAAAGTAGTAATTAAGGCGATATTCGCAACTAAAAATCAGCATTTTTTTTAATTTTTAGAATTTTTTTTACTTTACACACATTTTAGAGTACTTGTGCAAATTTTTAGGCCTTTGTGGTCATTTTTCATATTAAAAAAAATTTAATAAAAAGGTAGTGTTATTCGAGATTAATCAGTGTTGAAACTATGAACTCCGTTTCCCGAAAGGTTAATTTTTCCATGTTAGGCTTTTGAAATTTTTACCACTTTATCTTGGATGTATTTAGAAGATTTTTGGGTATGGAAAACACTATAGCCATAAAAATACTTAATTAACAATTTTTTATAATAATACATAAAGTTTGAAAAATACATTTTTAAATATAACCTTATAACTTGTTTGTTAGTAGCAGCACATGGGTTCCCATACCCAAAAGTTTCTTCATATTATAGGCTACAAAATATTTAAAACATTACTCAAATTGGTTAAAAAATAAAAAAAGTTATTCAAAATCAAAAATTCCTCAAAAACGATAAAACAAATCAAAACTGTTAGTTTAAAAATACATGAATGTGCGGCTAAAATGTTTCTCAACCCCCCCCCCCCCCCAATCATTCTTTTAGTTGTACTAAACAGTATAAATATAAATTCAAAGATTAAATCTTAAAAATCCAAAAAAGTGTGTTTTCGGTGGCGGATTGTCTTAATCATCCAAAGACATTGGCAAAGTGTTTCATCTTTCTATTTTAATTTGTTAAAAATTCGCGGGAGGGTCCAATATTTTTGTAAAAAAAGTTTTCCGCCCGCCATTTTGGATAGGGTTTCGTACCTTACTTCAGCTTGGTATCAAAATGTTTGTGATTTAAGGACAAAAAAATGATGACACAAGCCCTATGTTTACATTTAAAAAGTTTCCCTCCGCAGGACCCCTCCGGCGGAGGTCTTAAAAGTTTGTAAAAGTAGTTACTAATCATCCAAAGACATTTCCAAATTTTCATCTTTCTACTTTCCGACGTAAAAAAGTTACCAAAGGGGCCGCATACTTTTGGAACACCTTTTATATCTATAACTAGGAGAAACCCCTGCGTGCTCCGCACGCCAACCCCGTTGGAACCTTCTATACACATAATCATGTTGTGTCTTCTTTATAATAAAGGTGTAGGATTAATAAGAACCCCAAAGCTTAGAGATGGTAAATAATGTTAAATGTTCAAATCAAATTATTTCGTATATTTTATAACATCAGTTATAATAAAGTTTGAAAGAACCAGCAAGGCTCGGGTCTACACTTTAATAAAAACCTAACCTAAAAGTGAGAAATACAAATAATTGCTTCAAAGTTTGAAATAGCTGTTAATGGAAATATTAGAGCAAACAGCTGGTTTATCTGTTATTTTATTCAATTGGTTGCTACGGTAGTAAATGTAAATACATGTGTTGGTTCATTAGTCTAAGCCTAACCTAAGAATTTTTTCCGACTAAATTTACAAATATTGAAATAAAAAATGTTTTTGTCAAAATGAATTATAGCCTATGTAACTCAGGGATAGTGTAGCTTTTTTATTAGTAAAACTATTTTTCAATCGGTACAGTAGTTCCAGAGATTACCCCCTACATACACACAAACAAATTTTACCTCTTTATAATATTAGTGTAGATAATAACAGAAAACAAAAACATAACAGACCTTACCCCACTACCTTCTATAATGGCAAACCAGTTGCCATACTTTTATATCGTTAAGCAATAGTTCAGTGTGATACAGTGGACCCTGACATGCTTTTTATTATAAGTATTTTTGTCAATAATTTATTTTAATGTTAGTGAACGTGTTTTTGTCAAGTGTTCCATGAAACGTTAATATAATAATAAAGTTGATAATGTCTGAATAAACCGAAACTCCCGCCGTTTTATACAATACTATGATTGGCTAATGACTACTTAAGTTGTAGTATTATACTAATCAGCGATGATGTTAATATTATGGTTAAATGGAGATTTCGGTCAGAAGTAGACCTAGCGAGTTCGCACAATTAACTTACCCACATCTTCATTTCGAGATCTTGAGATTAACAATAATTGAATTCCCCCACTCCATACCACGCCCCATAAAGCTCATCGGTACAACTGTGACTGTTCTGTTCAATACGCTGGCAAAGTTATTGCTTCCGAAGATAAGGTTTTGCAAACAATGACAAATGTTGTATTATTACAATCTCTGCATTTCTCCTTATACACCTTACAAAGTAGAACAAGGGAATTAGACACGGCATCGCCAATTACGTAATGTATACAAATTCCGGGATATTCTATTAAAATAAAATAATGCGATCACGGAGCTCAACTGCTGACGTGAGTTTAGATTTAGAAAATTAAATTTATATGTTTTAGATTTTCTACCAACAATTCGGGAAATTTGTCTACTAACGAAGGCGCTGAATAGCTGCCTATGTGTACGAAGTATATTAGTTTACCGAGCGAAGCGAGGTCTCCGTTTTAGCTCGACCGTTCGGCATTTCGTCTGTGTGTCTGTCTGTCTCACGATTACGGCCAAACGCCTTGACCAATTTTGATGATTTTTTGCATGAATGTTCCTTATTCCTAGGCCGAGCCATGTATATATAAGGTTTTTTCCATTTTTCATTTTCAACCCCTTAAATAAAATAAAAGTGGCGACCGCACTGTTTCTCTCAGTGTAAGTTTTTTCCAAAGCCAGTTTGTGGCTTAACCGTAAGTCGAATTTAAAAACTAAAAACATTTTGCTAGTAGAAAATTTGATTTTAAACAAAATTGTATTCTTGATTGTTTGCGTACTCTAACGGTAAGCTCACAAAATGGCAGCAAACTTAAAATTTGTTAAAAATCGTCCAAGTTTTTGTATTTTAAACATGTTTTTATATGTTTATTCTTAACCAATTCAAAAGTGTTCCATAGCTTTTTTGTAAAGAAAGGTTCAAAGAATTCATATATATGCCAGTAAAAAAATTATTGAAGTAAAATTAACAAATTTATTAGCTCAAGAAACAAGCATGTTCAGTAACGAAAGGATCAAACTTCAACTTTAGGCCTACATAAAAAGTATTACAAAATTTTTGTAATTTTTTCATAAATGTAAAAAGTTTCGTAATTTAGTTTTAAATAGAACTGTATAAAAATATTTATCAATTTCTAATTTCTTATTTTGAAAACACCAGTTTTTATGTTCCTACTACAAGACTGCTAACAAAACTAGGCCTATTTGGAATAGTAATTTAGGAATACTATATCCTTTGCACAAAAATGACATATTATTATAAGAAAGTGTAAAGAATAAATCAAAGAATTGAACTGTATACTTGTAAATTATTATTTCAGTACCAGGAGACCGAGCTAAAGCTCGATTATAAGCAGGGCCTAGTTCGCTCACGTCAATAACTATTATTGCAAATTTCCGTGAACATCGTTTAGTTAGTCCTATAACATTAAACAACTAAATAAAGGGTATGTTTATTTAGCAGAAGTATTCGTTGCCATGGTAACTATAAATAGATACAACATTAGGCTTACCTCTAATAAAATACAGTTTAAAAAGAAAACAGATGATTATTGTAATGGCATTGAAAACATTTGCATCAGCTGTGCTTCGTTTAAAAGAAAACAGGTGATTATTGTAATGACATTGAAAACATTTGCATCAGCTGTGCTTTGTATTGTTTAAAATGGACAAATTTCACTTTTTAATTTAATAAAAAGACGTAGAAAACGAATTTTCCCAGACTGGTGACCATTTCCAATCGATTTCTCGTGGCCAAAAGCCCCATATAAAATAAAAAAAATAAAAAATCCTTAGACGGAGATTCCAGATCCATTTAGCAGACAGACAATTATCTGTCGCTTTAGAAGATAAGATAAAAGTATTTGGCTTAGCTTTACTTGAATTACAAAATGAGATGAAACAAATGAAAACCGCGCGGCGATAAAGGATATACAAAAAATGACCGTTTGGACAGCGTGGGAAGTGTTGAGATCACTAGCACGACGCTTTAACATCGTTTGTTTTCATTATTTCTAATATAGGAATATGATATGGAACTGTAATATACATTGTTAAGTTTTAGTTATTTAAGTACGTAAGTACATATTTAATTCTATGTTTTCCCTCAATAACGCAACATTTTTAGCTACCTTACTCATTATTAACCTAAATAAATCACAATGCCCCCTAAAGGAAATCTTCAACAGTTAAAGCTTAAGAAAGAAAAAACAAGAACTAGAAACCCCGGAATCGCGGGAATTGCTAAATAATGTTTCACTGGCTAAACCTTCTGCTTACTTCATTACCGGCACACTATTTTTAACCTAAGCTCAAAACCACATTTGTTATTTCAACGAGCGAAGTCTGCTGTTCACAGAACTACTAGTATGTAGTTAGTTTTCACCTAAGCCTAAAGTTTCGACACACGCAGCGGTAAACTTAGCCTTACGGCCTAGGGTTATGGACTGCTTCGCTTCGCTCGCAGAGTACAAACTCGGCCGTCGGATCAAAAGATCCCCCAGGTGGATTTGAACCGGCTACTTTTACGGTATTTTTGATCAATTTTGGGGGGACCAAAACGGGCTATAAGGTCGTGTAAAAAACAAAATGTGCTGAATAATCTTCTAAATTTATTTGTTTAGATAAATTTAAAAAAGTTTCAAAAACTCAAAAATAATTTATTTCTTATAAAAAAACATGATTCCGGTTGTTGGATTTATTTGGCTAACGAACTCGTCCGAGCGACAACCAACGTGTTTACCAAATTTGGACCGAATCGGACTTAAAATGCGGCCGTTAGAGTGCGAACGCATATATACAATTTTTAATAACACCTCAAAACGTGTTCTGGGGACCATGATCGGTGCTCATTTACTACTCCCG
>JAGFPH010023287.1:0-12031 GCA_018207615.1 Philaenus spumarius
GCGGCAACTCACAGCAAAGCATATGCAAACAGATTATTGTTACTTTAATACTTTTACGGGAATGACGATTAAATATTACAGAGATTTTTTTTTTAATAGTAGAGGACAATTTTTAAGTTATAAGATATGACCAAAATGGATACGGTATGTAAAAATCGTATGTGTAGAAAAATATAAACCTATGACCAGCATGACCTACAAAAACATATTTTCGTCATACTGCTTCAAAAATCTCAATACATGTATTGAGGTGCTAAAGTAACTCTTTTTGGTCCTAGGACCAAAAAATATCAGCTGATGTCGAGGACATCAGCTGTTACTTTCCGTTTCTATAACTATTAATTATACGAAATATTTAACGATAGTAAACAATGGATACAATCAACAGAACTGATACATATTTCAACTATCTCGCGTTTAATAAGTATATGCCAAAAATGGTTTATAGTTACTGATCATATTTATGCTGACGTGTTTAACTAGCAAAAACGTTGCAGGTGATGATATTCTGAAAATGTTCATAATAATTGGAACAGATTGAAATGAGTTGGAGCAATCAGTAAACCTAAAATTGAAATGCACGTTGATAAGTCTGATGGCTCTACCTTGGCTAATTTTAGAGATTCCAACTTGATACTCTGTATAAAAGGTTCAAAATACGGTTTTTAATTGCTATGCTAAGTTTTAATTACATAACATTGAACATTTTCCAAAATAAACCAGCTAAATGAATGGACGAGATGACCATTTTCTGTAAACGAAACACAAATTCATACTTAAGACAGCCCAGATTTCGTCAATATAGGCTACAATATATTGTCTTCACTCAATTCGTTTAATAGATATAGTTATAGGCTTCTGTTTGAACAAAACCTTGTTAAAAGCTTTAGTTTCACAGTAAACTACAAATAATAATTCACCTCCTATGTTAATGCCCATAAACTACCGCAACACAACTGTGCGGGTTGTGATGGTATTCTTTCAAAAATACTAAAAACTTCTTTTAACATTAGTTTAAAGTATTAAATATAATAATCTGTAATTTGAACAAAATAAACTTTAACAGTCCAAATATAATCACTACATTTGTTATTATTATTTCTGCTAAGATGCTAGAAACATTTGTCTTCTTGCTTATCCGCCTTTCTTAGCTTTGTCTTATTTTCACTTGACGCGTTTCGGGTAGACCCCATCTTCAGAAGCTTTGTAATTGTCTCCTATTTTCTCCTATAAGTAGGAGACAATTGCAGAGCATAGATAGTAGCAAACAAAGCTTCTGAAGATGGGGTCTACCCGAAAAGCGTCAAGCGAAAATAAGACAAAGCTAAGAAAGGCGAAAACGCAAGAAGTCCAAATATACTTTTTTCAAACTCGGATAAAAGCAATTAACTCATATTGATATCAAAAGCATTGAAGTTTCTTGAAACAGTTTAAAATTTCTAGTTTACATTATTTTTAGTCAATAAATATCAAACGTAAATGTGGAAAACATATTTTTAACAATTTCTTAGTAGCAAGAGGCAAAAATGTTGTTAACTCCGTCGGCTTTCCGATATTGCAATATATTTTTCACGGGTTGACATGTTTATAAAAGAAAAGTTTCTAGTCTAGTAATATTCAAGACATTAACCAATAGACATAGTGCAGGTACTTTGGGAGTGTAATAAATCTATTATGACAAACAAATCGCACGGATGAGATACAATGACACCCTTTACCTGCTAAACTTCCCAGAAGTAAACCTAAAGGTGACCTGCAGAACAAAAGGAAACAAACAAAGGCAGTTATTTCGAAAAATTTCTAAACCCGATTTGCAGTGATCTGTTCCGTTGTGTTAAAAGTAGGGTCTCTGTATTTCTTGTTTTATATTATTTGCTGAAAAAATGTTTGAAACATTAATAATTTGACTCACTAAACAGTTATGATTTTAAAATTTGAAACTTTTGAGAATATATAATTCAAGAACTTAAATTCAAATTTGTGAAGGTTTTTTATTTTTTTTTAAATTTGTATAGGCGAAAACCCTGAGTGGTTATCATCGCCTATTTGTGAAATTCTTATTTCACCAAAGTAATACGAAATGTTGCTTGAAATGAAATAATGTTAGACGTAAAAGAGGGTTTAAGTTTGTTGAGCCAATAATTATTAAAATAATTCAAGGGTTATACCTTGATTATGCTTTATAATGAAAACACTTATATTACTTAGCAAAGGTTATTTATTATAAATAATGATTCATAATAATTAATGTAGTGAACTACAGGTCTTGCACAAAGTAGCCATCTTGATTGTAGTGGATATACCATGTATGTTGTCTATGATCAAGTACATACTATTTTCATGAGGTCTATCTATGTTAATGTAGTTTATAATTTACAACATTACATCAACATATTTCCTCTCTGATAAAATGAAAGTTCTTAATCTTTACATGATTAACTAATAATGTTAGTTTATGATATGACACTTTTACAAAATAAACTTTACAATAAGGTAAATAACATTTCTAATAACCAAGTAAATTATTGTTAAAGAAATTAAAGTGTAAAACAAGCAATACCGTTTACTAAAATACAAATTCAATTAAAATGAAACTATTTGATCTGCATATAGTTTGTTTAGGATTGTTAACTTGTCGTCATTTTTAATAATGTAACCATACATTTGTTTAATTACATTATTTTTTTTAAATCTAGTTTTTCTTCAAAACTTCTGTTACTAACACTATTAATTTTCCCATTAGAACAAGTATTTTTATTGAGAATATTTCCAGTTGGAAAATATATAATTAATTTAAAAAATTTTGATATTTTTTACCATTTTCATATTTTATGACATAAATCGTTTCTTTACTTATAAATTTCCCAGGAGTTCAAGAAAGTTCTAAAGGTTTTTGTTTTAAGTACAGTAACATTATTGTCATTGACATTTATATTTGGTAAAGGCTTGGCTGTGTTATTATAATACTTTTGTATAGCTTTTTTGCTTCTTTTTCTTAGTGCTAATAATTTTTGTTTGACTAATTTTGACTTAAGATAACTACTATTATGTGGTAAAAAGGTATTTAGATTTCGAGAAAACAATAACTTTGCTGGTGAAGGCAAATTAAGGTTTTGCAGTATTTCTATAACACAATAAAGATAAATATGGATCTGTCTTATCCTAATCACATTTTTTAAGTATCCCTTTAGCTATTTTAACAGCTGCTAATGCTGAGCCATTTGATGTGAATGTTTGGGGCTTATTATTATATGTTTGTATTCATAATCAGTTAAATTTTATTTAAATAAATTAGCAGTAGATAGAGATCCACCATCAGTAACTAATGTTTAAGGAATGCCATGCCTTGCAAAAATGTATTAAAACTTTTTTATTGCAGATTACTCGTAATATCAGGTAAAGAGACAAGTTCAATATATTTTGAATAATAGTCCATATGACTAAAAATAGTTAATGTTTTTATATTCAAACTAGTGGACCCGACAATAATTCGCTGTAGCTTGATTTAATTTTAATTTTAAATTTCATTTCATTACTTTGACTAAAGTAATCGAATTTTAAAACGTTTTTATGCCACTTAAGAATATTACACAAATTTAGATTTTAAGTTTGTAGGAAGTTAGTGCAATTTATTTTATTTTATAGGGGTATCTACTCCATTTTAAACTCTTTGGTTGTTCTATAAACAATCATGGTAGTAATATGTGTAAAGGGTGAAATTAGTAGAGTAGTTTTTGAGAATATAATAATATTGCATAATTTTTGAATTTTATCTGGTAGGATAATGGTTTAATTTATATTTATTTTGTAGGAATAACAACCCCATTTCAACCCGTTAGACTAAGGTAACTGTAATGTCTAAACAATCCTAATAATTATAGACCTATGGTTAAACTGTGAAAGTTTTAGTGAACTCGGTCAAATAGTTTTGAGTATCTAGATAAACCTGGGAAATTAGACTAAAATCATCCAGAGTAACTAAATATTTTTCTACAGCACTGATCGCGATGCAGTTTCGGCATTGTATTCGGAAAAGTCTCAGGAAAAAAGTCTACATAATACCTTGTCGGCAGACAAAAAGTGCATTTTGGGCTTGCATAAAGTGCATCTAAAAGTGCATCATTTTCCATAATTTATAAAAATTGTTTGAACTCATGAAAACTTATCAAAGTTTTTATACAGGGGTTTTGAGGATCGCAGATTCCGAATCTGCCCTTGAAAAATATGTCCGACCACCCTGGGACCCCCATGGAGGCAGGGGGGCACTTCTAAAGACTCCCTTTTAAAGGCTCTTTAGGCGTATTTTGAAAGAGAGAGCGCTTACACTCCCGAGATCAATTATTACTTAATTTAATGCTTCAGAATCAACAATTTTCAAGATAACGGTTTAAAAATTAGATTATAAAAATATTCTGATAAATATATGTGATAATCAAGTCAATATCTTGAAAATGTTCAATAAATGAATAGTCGCGGGTGCATGGTAGTATGGTTTCATCCGTGGCCATTGCAGCGCAAGCTTAAAAATAGGTTGAAAATATGGCAATAATTTTCAAGATAAGAACTTCAAACTTGCTATATGCATTTTTTATAACGTCTTTAAGTTGAGTGGCGATTTTTAAGTTGATATCGTAAAATTTGATGAAATACGCTCAGCTGTTTTGGAGCCTTATTATACAGAGGCTGACTAGGGATTTCCACTTAACAAAACATCGATGTTATACATCGAAACTTGTACATTTGTTAAATGATTCGCAAAGCCTGCGTTCAGGGGAATGTATTGAAATATTCAAATTATTTCAAATAGGCTAATATAAAATCAGAAGTATACAGTAAATAATTAAAAAAGCTAATTTGGCAATTTAATTTACTTTAGCTGGTGAAAGAATTTCTTTGTTTATCAATGGATTTCCATAACAATTTTGCTTCAACATAACATTTTGTTTTATGTTAGTTTTGCAGGGACAACTTCTTTGGAAACCTAATAATAGTTAGTAGTTTCTTTTGTTAGCAGATTGACTCAGCTCGACATGATAATGTTTAATGCAATCCTTTTATTTTGTTTACTTTTATCCTCATTGTGTGCATATTGAGCGACTCGTGCCCACTCACAGGCTTAGGCACATGTGGGCATTTTTTGTTCCTTTATAACACATATATATGTAATTTATGTTTAATTTGTTTATTTAAGAAAATAAATTGATTGATTGATAACAGCTGATTTAAATTAGAATTAATTTCTGCGCTAATTTTTAGATTAGGTTTGTTAGAACAAGTCATATTGGACCTATAATAATTGTTAATAATGAAGTCTATTTAAAATGAACTATTCTCTTTTTAACCAGCATAATAATTGATATTTTAAATAATTACGTTTTATAATGTAGCTTTTAACATACACTTATAAGAGCCCCCATGGGCATATACAATTAACCGTTGTATAGACCGTAACCTACAAAAATGGTGTTTCCTAAAGAGGGGCCCAGAATTGTCAAAAATGCTCTTGGACGCACCGTTTTCGAGATATTGATGATTTTTCTGAAAAAATCATGAAAAAGTTCTAAATCATTGCAATATAATCGAGGCCGATAGAGTAACGTGTTTTTTCAAGATCCGACACTCACTTATTTCACCCAATTTTAAGCCAAAATTTGAATTGGGGGGGAGGAGAGCCCCCAGAAACATATACAATTTACAATCGAAATGATGTATCACATGACCACCTTTCCATTTAAAAAAACCAAGTTTGGCGGATTCAAGATGGCGGGTACATTTTTTGAAATCTTAATAAAATAGTATTTTTACATAGAGTAGGTTCCTCAATCACATCATCTATCTTTAAATTTTCGTTATAAACGAAATATTAAACCGGTCCCAGACTTTTTCTACACAATGTATATCTTGTAAGAAATGAATGTACTAATCCAGCTCTCTAGCTTTAAGAGAAGATTATATTTAATTTGTATTGTTTTATGGGTTGTTATGAAAATTTCACCCCTTAGCAGCACAGTATAAAATGCAATTATGGTTCACATTTTATACATTTCTTGTAAGAAATAAATGTGTAAATTTTCAGCTCTCTAGTTTTATGTATAATAATTAATTTGTATTGTTTTATGGGTTGTTATCACATTTTCACCCCTTATCAACATGATACAAAATACAAATATGTTTCACTTTTTATATATATCTTGTAAGAAATAAATGTACAAATTTCCAGCTCTCTAGTCTTAATGGATGTATAATAATAAATATGTATTGTTTTAGGGATTGTTTCTACCCTTAAATCAAAATGATTTATAGCCTATGATGTCTCATTCCAGGTCACGATCTAATGTGCGCCAAATTTCAATCAAATCCATCCAGTACTTTTTGCGTGATTGACAGTCAAACATCCAAACAGACAAACATACAAACTTTTACATTTATAATATTAGTAGGATGAGACATCCTTAACGAAATTCAACTTCCTGGTGTTTTGTATGGTGTTTGTAGTCAGCCAATTTATAAGTGTATTTATGATGATTTTTTTATGTATTTAAGAAATGTGGCCTATCACTGACATTCTTCTGTGATTTGAGACTGTACTAATGTATTATTCTTTGTAGATATATTGTTTATTGATATATAGGTATCATTATAAAATTACTATTATTACTTGGAATTTTATGCCATTGAAGAAATTGTTAAATATTGCCAGCAATATATTGAATGCTAGTCTGTTTAGTCCCAAATCATTTTGAGTGTTGCCTAAATCCTATTTATTGCTACTAGATATCATTCAGTATTTGAAGAATTAAATGTCTTATTTTAAATGTAGGATCTTTTGACTTACCTTCAACTTTTAATTTACAAAAGTATCTACGAGTATTGAACAAACCGTGTAGAATTGCTGTCACGTTTATTACCCTAGTATAACAAACTAAAGGTTGGAACTAGGGTCTAAGTCGGCTACTGTTTAGTCATAAATACCCAAGTGTGATTTGTCAATATAAACGAAATAAGAAGAAACTTCAACACTTAGCGTACTACGACTTCATCTCCAATAATATAATTATGTTGTAAAAAAGACACGATCGTTTGATATGTAATCTATACTTATAAAAGCCAAATACCACTAATTGATTGTGGCTGATCACAGTTTCTCAAAAACCATACCACCTAGGAACTTGAAATTTGGTACACATATATTCTTTCTTAAGGCACTAGAGGCGCATTAAGAAAGAATTTTAAAATATTTGGCCTGTAAGGGTTGAAACAACCCCTAAAACAATAAATATTGTTTGTTATTTATTTAAACCCTACCTCCTAGGAACGTGAAATTTGTTACACTTATTTTTCATAGAAGCTAAATGCACAATAAGTAAGGATTTTAAATTTTTTGGCCTTTAAGGGTTGAAACAACCCATAAAAATAAGAATTGTATGTTATAATTTACTTTAATATAGAAAACTCAAATTTTGTACATTTATTTCTTATACGATACATATAAAAAGTAAACCAGTTTTAAATTTCATCACGTTTTGCTAAGGGGTGAAAATTTAGTAACAACCCCTAAAATTATTAATAATAATTTAATACCATCTCGGAACTTTGGTACACGTATTGCTCAATAGGAGCTAGATGCGAAACTAAGAAAGGATTAAAGCAACCCTTAAAACAAATACATTGTTTGTTATACTTTATTTAAAGCTAGAAAGTTGAAATTTTTTATATTTATTTCTTACAAGATACATACAAAAAAAACAAGCCAATTTTACATTTTATCACGTTCTGCTAAGGGGTGAACGTGAAATATTTGGTACACATATTGCTCAAATGCGCTAGAGGCGCACCAATATAGGATTTTAAAATATTTGGCCTTTAAGGGTTGAAACATCCCCTAAATAATATACGTTTTTTGTTTTCTTTCCTTAAAGCTGAAGTTTTGTACATTTATTTCTTACAAAACACATATAAAAAGTAAATGAGTTGTACATTTCGTTTCGTGCTGCTAGGGATAAAAATGTGATAACAACCCCTAAAAACATTAAATATAAATTTGTAAACATTCCTTAAGCTAGAGAGCTGACATTTTGTAAATATTTCTTACAAGTTACATATACAAAATAAACCAGTTTTACATTTTGTTACGTGCTGCTAAGGGTTGAAAATGTAATAACAAACCCTAAAAACAATAAATATTAATAAGTATTCTTTCCTTAAACTTAGAGAGCTGAAATTTGGCACTTATTAATTTTAAGAAATATTTTAGACGTAAGCTGATCAAAACTATCCTGATCTATGCATTCGTATATTAAAGACGAATCTGGCTGATCTGCAAACATCCAGCTAAGACTGTGATTTACCAGTCTGTAGATTTAGCGGTTGAAAAAGAAGACGGTCTTCACTCTGAATTTTTAATTTTTTTATTGATTTAATTTATTTAGCACGCATACCGTGACGAAGACGATTGGTTGGCAGCCAGTGAACAATAAATACCAAACTAATTGAATGCACATGTTATAGTTCACTGTCGATAATAAATGAAAGAAAATGAGAGAAAAATATGACAATAAAATTATGAATCATGGTGATGCAACAATCAAATTCTCTGTAGCGGAGCACGGATATTCAGCTAGTTTATTTATATATGGATTTGTAAAATTAAATAATATACCAGTAGTTTTACACATCTGCTTGACTGGAAACAGTAATATTAATAATTAAGTAGCTATGCCTAATATAAGATTAGTTTTTCCCACTGCAAAACTGCCACTTTTTGTGTCTGACTTGTTTAAACCAAAATTTTTCTGATGGAAATTTAAAACTCTGTAGAACACTATTCTTCATATTTTTTTTTCGTAGAAATTTATCACTGCTTGATTTATTGAACTTTATTATTTTTAACCACCATATTAAAATAGATGAACTAATGAGGTAAATTATTTTTCGTAACAAGAACTTTATGTTATTAAAACCTACACCAAATATCCTTCATAACCTACAACATGTTACAAGCTGATTATATGACAATTTCAGGTTAGGCCTAAAATGGAAATACCTAATAATGCCATTAGAGTGCAAATCACTAAAATTGTAATAAAAAAAATTATCAGTATAAATTAACTAGAAATAGGCTATGTTTTGTTGTGTATGTCGTTTATTATGTTACCACAAACTATTCATATACTATTTCAATGAAGGTTATATAATAATTATTTAAGTAACATGACTTTGATGTTATAGTTAATCCTGAACCTATATTAAAAATAAATAATTAATTTCTTTCCTTTCTTAAAAATGTAGAGGAGGTCTAGTATTCCGTTTTGACCTTAATCTATTGAAACTAGTGAGATTATTTAAGCTGTATAATTGTATTTTTTTTAGTATAATGGAAAAAGGTATAGTTGAATTTTATATCGAGTGCAACAAAGAAAACGCACTGTTTTTTAAATAAAAAAATAAAAAATAGAATCTATCATACAAAATAGCGAAACAAGCAATGTTACCCTAATATTAGATAAATTATTAATATATTTTGAAATTTCATATTTTTATTTTTATTTTGATACCACACACATTAGACGTACAACTAATATGTTTGGACTCAAAATGATCGCTATATCATTCCTACTTGCATTTTGCTTTCTTAAATTCTGCTTCTGAGCTCCTACTAAGGATCACAAAGAATATTTTCACCTCTACTTAAGCGGTCTTTGGAAATAAGAGAAATAAATGTTTCGAAATAAATTGGAATTATTACAATACAATTTTTTTATTTGTATTCAATTCATTAAATTTAAATAATGCATTTGTTAATTTTAATTAGTATTAATTTTATTCATTAAATTCCATATACAATTGGAGAAGAGCGAGTTTTACTTATATGTCAATAGTTTTTGTGTTAAAATAAATTTAATAATAAGACACTTATAATAAACATAAAGTGTAGTGTTTGTTTCCTATGATCTTTATTAACGCATTCCACCTCTCTCGAAAGTTTAATTGCATGTTTAAATATTATAAACAAACACTCATCAACATTTCATATACAGAGTGTTCATAAAGTCCCTTTAACCCCCTTTATTATTTTTGTTACTGAAAATAAGTTAACAAAACTTTATATATATCTTGTGTTGCATAACAAGACACATTTTTTACATATCTGACCCTCTATGATTTGGGGGGCTTGAGGGGGTAACAATTTCAAATATAAAGGTAGGTCATGTAATACACCATCGAAAAGCTTATTAAAAGAGAAACACAATGGCGAAAACTAGAGCTTAATATCTTACTTCGTTTCAAAGTAATGGACAATCAAAGTTCTGTAAAATAACATACAACCTTCTTATTCCTATAATATTAACAAATTAATAACCTGCTTTGATGTTATGATAACAATATCATTTTCCAGAACTTTCATTGTCCATTACTTTGAAACAAAACAAGATACTAAGTTCTAGTTTGTCCCATTCTGTTTCTCTTTTAATAAGCTTTTCAATGGTGTATTACATTACCTACCTTTTATATTCGAAATTTTTAACCCCCCTCAAACCCCCACAATCATAAAGGTTCAGATATGTAAAAAAATTGTCCTGTTAAGCAACACAAACTTCTTTGATGTTATGATAACAATCTCATTTTCCAGAACTTTCATTGTCCATTACTTTGAAACGAAGCAAGATACTAAGTTCTAGTTTTCGCCATTCTGTTTCTCTTTTAATAAGCTTTTCAATGGCGTATTACATGACCTCCCTTTATATTTGAAATTTTTAACCCCCTTCAAGCACCCCAAAATCATAAAGGTTCAGATATGTAAAAAAATTGTCCAATTAAGCAACACAAACTTCTTCTATGTTATGATAACAATCTCATTTTCCAGAACTTTCATTGTCCATTACTTTGAAACGAAGCAAGATACTAAGTTCTAGTTTGCGCCATTTTGTTTCTCTTTTAATAAGCTTTTCAATGGTGTAATACCTATTTTTATTGAAATTTTTAACCCCACTCAAGCCCCCATAACCCTAAAGGTTCAGATATGTCAAAAAATGTGTCCTGTTATGCAACACAAAATTTGTACTAAGTTTTGTTAACTTATTTTCAATAACAAAAATAATAAAGGGGGTTAAAGGGATTTTATGAACACTCTGTATATACTGAACAATCTAACCAATAACAATTCCATGGCAGGAATAAGGTCTTTTTGGTGGAGATCAGTGAAAGAATAAGATGGTGATAAAACAAAAAAACTACCACTCAGCATGAAAAAAAACATATTTTTATCACTATTTTTTTACGAGTTGGTTTCGCCATGTATATAAAAATCTCTAAAACCACAGAATTTTTGAACATTTTGTTGAACTATCTCTGAAATAGAATAATTAAATGGGATTTTAGCATGTTTTGTGCAGAAAAACTGGAATAAAAGAATCTTTCATATAGGCCTACCACTTAAAATGTTAGATATTTGGAAATAAGGAGCAAAAGTTGGGTGGGTTATAATCTAAAGTAATTTTATAAGTGGTGCTAACGTAATGATTGGTTAATTTACTCTAAAACAATTTGTAATCTTATATATAAAATTCTCGTGTCAAATGTCACAATGTTCGTTCCCGTACTCCTCCGAAACGGCTTGACCGATTCTCATGAAATTTTGTGAGTATATTGAGTAGGTCTGAGAATCGGCTAACATCTATTTTTCATACCCCTTAGTGATAAGGGCTACGCCCCAGTGGCCCTCAAAGTTTCAATGTTAATCTTATGGAAGTTCAATCTTAAGGAAGAAGAAGAAAGATTTCTTTTGATTTTATCATGGGCACAAAAAACAGCTGTTCGTATTAAAACAGCTGATTTTGATCAACAACTGATTTGGATTAAAAACTGAATATAATTTTAGGTTAGGCCTACAATGGACAATTTTTTTAAATTTTTTTACAATGAACTAAAACACTTGGGCTAATTATTAGTATCAGGTTGATTTGTCTATCCGTGCAAAGCCGGGTCGGGCCAGAAGTGGTACATTCATTTCTTACAATATCACCAACTCCAA
>JAGFPH010023288.1:0-12030 GCA_018207615.1 Philaenus spumarius
TTAATGAAAAAACAGTTATAATTATTTTATAATTATATTGGTACAGTGCCATGTAATAAGTACCGCACTAAAGGGTTTTCATGACTGCAATTCTTTTCTGAAAAATATAAATTTATAGTACATTTTCTTTCGAAAATAGAGCCCAAAAACGTTATTTGATATTTGATGCTACAAAAAACAAAAATCCCTCCCCCCCCCTCAACAGAAGTAATGGGACCGCGCTTGCTTGAAGAATAACAAATCTCACCTATTCTTAATAACGGTTCGTTTTATGAAGTGTCTATGTTTGGCTTCTATCATAATTATTTGCCATTCATACGTGCGATAGTAAACAAAGATACATCTAACGAATTATGTGTTGTGATGCTATACCTTACAATCATAGTTGTACATTCTTCTAATGCTTGCCATTTGCTATCGTTTTACTGTATAGCGTGGTGGAGATAAAACCGGCCCGAACAAATTAAACAAGTTTGTGGCGCACATAAAACCGCCCCACCTCCGAAACTAATATCAATAAATGAAATCTATGTACAGATATCGGCGTGAATCCTGTCACTTGGCCTCGCTCTGGTGTTAAGGGTTAAAAAAGTAAAAAAGTATGCTAGGCTGATTTTGTAACCATACACATTTATCTACTCACATTCACACACAACTATACATATTATATAAACACAGAGATACATATGTTCACATATACATACATATTCAGATACATTCACACAGATATACACACCAACATATATATACATTCATACCCTAACTCCCGCATGGAACCCAAGAACTTCGTACATACGCAAATAGTTCATACACACTCCTATCCATATTCACCAAACACACAAAAGTATTTCATAACGCACATAACTCTTAAATCACCTCGTATCATACATACACACCATGATACATACGCTCACGGATATTACTCTCAAGTACAACTTCACACATACGACAACTGGACCCACACAAGTATCCATATACACAAGCTTTCATAAATAGACTCATGTATCATACGTTCAAATCCTGACACATACACTCACAAATATTACAATTAACTACAATTATACACAGACCTGAGGAGGTTTTCAGACTCATTCCTACCAATATTGAGCTGCCATTGCATTCCCGGATTACCCATAAGGCCAATCTAGACCATGGGCTAGGGCGCAGATCGCAGGGGAAAACGAACGAAAAATGTACTTCTATTCGAGCGTCCGGTTGCATTGGCCTTGAAAGAGAGAGGGTGTGTTGAGGAGAGCTTACCGGGGTGGCGGATGACTCACGCCAAGATCACGTCGCTGCCGTCAACCCTCCCTCCGCCCTCACACCACTAGTTACTACTGTGGTATTACCACTAGTTACTCAACGCTCTCGCTCTCCTTAGCATCGAAAATGAAGTAACAAAAACATTGGATTTCACTAGCACAATTCAATCATTTGCCTGGTCCAAAGCCGGAAAGAAGAAATTTTAAAACTACTATATGTACATAATTATTTTGATTGTCATCCATTAGTAAATACACAAACAGTGTTGTTTATTTAGTAGTGTGTTTTAGTCAATATCTGCTTACTACAAATTATAAGTATTGGCTTTTCATACATTTTGGCATTTCAATCGCTGTTATTGCGTGATTGATATAAATTTTTTTCTCGGAAAATAGTTAAAAATGGCTAAAAATAAAACTGTGTTAATAGCCAACAGAGAAGTTCTAAAACATGAGTTTTACAGTTAGATATGAAAAAAATCCAGATCCTCGAAAGGGGGCGTAATTTAGAACTTTGGCCTAGGGCGTAAATAGCTGCTAATCCGGGTCTGAGCCATTGTGTCACGTGTTTCTTATAAAATGTGAAGCGATTCCGCTTCTCAATTATTGCAGCTTCACACTCCGACACAATATCTGAGCCACATATTGCGCGCTTGATTCTGATAGTTTATTACATAAACGTAAAGTAGCAATCACGAATCTTACAGCATTTCTCGTGCTGTACGCATGCCTAATCGGTGTAAATAAATTACTTGTATTCTTGAATACATACAATAGAATATATTTAATGTGAAGTTGCCTTATATCTAACGCTTGAATATTTATTTGTCAAGAGTTTTCAGTTGGTAATACCATTGACTATATAAGTATTAATACCCCATGCCGTAATACCAAACTGCAAAAAATTTGTAGTACGCTTGTTTTAATTCATCTTTATTTAAAATACCAGCAAACTGTTTAAACACATAATATGTCAATTTACAAACTTTACATTTATTTGATAAATGAGATATGCTCATTCCACTTTAATCTTCCGTATTTCAGCTGTGTACAGTTTCATTTGAAAACCACTGAACTTGTAAAATATTTTCTAACGACTTGCGAAGTATACGGTTTGTACTGTTTCCGTCTTTGTTACAGTGTCATCTCATGCTTGTATAAATCAAAATTTACTTGATTGTACCGGTACTTATATAAGCATTCATATTTCTGACAGTATAATCTTCGCTACACTCGGAAAGTATTTTGAAAGAATCTAAATGTATTTAAATCTTTCTTAAACTCAGTTACGTATGCTTAATAATATGTTGATGCCATGTTTGGTTTGAGATCAAAATACATTTGTACTGATTCATTGAGTGGGCTTTAATTTTTCCGAAATGTAACTAAAAATAAACGCACATTATATAATTCGCTTTTAGACGGTATAAACATACGACTTTTTGTTAATAACAAGAACAGCCATCTAGTTTAGAATTGGGTTCGAACGCCTTCACATACATACCGGTATAACATTATGATTTATAATGATGAATTAAGTATGTTTTATTGCACGAAAAGCTATATTTACATCTAAATAAAGTTATCCGTAATTGCCAAATTGGTCCCGCCTGTAAGCTGCTGTCTGTAAGCCGCATGACAGTTATTTCTTACATTTTAAAAGTTGAAACTATCATTGATGTTAGTTAGTTTTTAAAAGCGACCATATTACACTAAAGCAAATAGTTTCTGTAGTAAATATAATAAACACTAAGCATGCTCAGTATCATTCCTGGGGAAATTACATTTTTTGATAGGCAAGACCTAATGTGGTAGTATTAGAACGTAGTTTTTGTTGGGCTTGAGTTCCTGCGTTTGTAAATGTTTTTTAACCTATAGATGGACTAGTAACCCTAGTACTAGTACTAGTCACTGTATTTCTATGTCTGACTGACGCCAGTTTAGTTATTTGCAAAAGTACAGATGGCAGCTTTACCTTACAGAGTACTTTCTGGATATACCACTTTGATATTAGTCTTGGAGCTATCATGGCATCTCCACCGAAGAAAACACGGCAATTTAAATTTTACCGTAAGTAGCCGAATTATTGTGTTTCAGACAGTGTTTTCATTAGAAATTGTTTAGTACGTGCTACAGTAATATACATTTATTTTCGTTAAAATTTAACTAAACCAATCCTATCTGATGTGTTGAAATATACGTACTAGTACTAGGTACTTCGGTCTTCAACCCAAACATGAGTGATTGGCATTGCCTAGAACTAGTACGTTCGGCCTTCGCCTAAACACTATTGTTTAATTAACTCTTTTTTTTCGGAAAAGTTGTATTTGTTTCAGTTTGTATTTTCCCAGCTCTCTTTTTGTTTAAAGCAGTATTTGTTTCGGGGTTGTTTTAAAATTGTATTTGCCCCCTCTACAGTTATAATTTTGTTATATTTTTTTTTATAAGCCATTTAAGTTTTAAATTTTGTATAAGTAACTTGCCCCTGCTTGTCT
Source organism: Philaenus spumarius (assembly GCA_018207615.1). Lineage (NCBI taxonomy): Eukaryota > Metazoa > Arthropoda > Insecta > Hemiptera > Aphrophoridae > Philaenus > Philaenus spumarius. The sequence goes on from JAGFPH010023288.1 coordinate 3,758, forward strand.
CCTACTGAGACATGATGGTGACTCCGATTGAGGCTTACCTTTGAGGTCATGTAATTCCACTTAATAATTGTTTGCGTCTGTTGTTTTTTATGGAAACATTTCTTGCTTGGAATAAAGCAAATATAAAATGAAAATTTGATTTAATTAAGTTTATTTGCTGCAGGGTTAAATTTAGTTCTTTTTACTACAACTTCTATAAACGGTATTGTTTTTTGTTCTTGCAATATTTTGTAAGAATTTTAGGTTACGATTTTCCCTGTTGTGTGTACACGTTTTTACAAGATCGTTTGTTCCAGGACACATCGCTTATATTGACCGATTCTTCAACGCGTTGTAATTAGAACTTAACAATAGGAAACTTACATGTTCTGAAACTCTTATGAAGAACAGGATACCAACAAATACAGATCTTTCTACTGATGGCCCTTTTAAAAAAGTGAAATAGTACGAGAGGATTATAGTCATTGGCAATTTACAAGTGGTTAAATAACAAATCCATGAATTTAATAACCCCATGCTGAATGTTAGAAAATGGTCAAAGAAACCGAAGGAAACCATACAAGTTCCGCAGGCTAAATTAATTAAATCCTATAGTAAGAATATGGGAGTAGTAGATATGGGCGATAGAATAATCCTCATACTGCCCGTCGACACGTCGAGATCCAAAACGAAGAAGTGGACCGTCAGATGTATTTTATATTTTTCAATTTGTCGCTGACTAATGCTTGGTGACTATCTACAGTTTGTCGCTGACTATCTACAGCTGAGAGATACGAACACTAAATTACAAATTCTAGCAAAATATAAAACCATACTTTCGAACTTTTAACTTAAATATGGTGAAAAGCTGATCGGGTCCATTAGTTAACTACATAAACTAATGAAATTAATTAATGATAATATTAATAATAGTTATTATTGAAAAATTATAAAAATTAATTAAATTATAGAGTTATAAAGAGAAAGGACAAAGCTGTACCAATGACAGCGAAGAAGATTATCCACAAGATAAGAACCCATTGGGAATATCCAACAAATTTCCATTTTTAGAAAGGAGTACACGGGGAACAGCACATCTGCATGAAATCACAAGTTCAAAGAACAATAGATACAGATTCCCAAAAAATCAAACGTGTGTTGTTTCAAACGCGAAACAAACGTATTTATGCTTAAATTGAAACTGAAATTTGTTTTTGCTTATCATACTGAATCAAAATAATTGTACTGTTTCATACATTCAAATTACTTTGTCTTTTATAATTTTTGGATTGAGTTAGGTATTTAAGTTTTACAACTTTTTGAGACATTTTCATTTGTATGGAGATTTTGGTTTTATTTGAGACTGAATTAGTACTAGTAGCTACATCTGAAAAACTGTGAAGAAAATATTTTAAAATTTATTTTGTACGTGATTTCGATTTATTTTTAGACAGACTCCGGTGCTATTTATTTATTTTTTACTCAGGAACATCTTAGGACTCAAGGCAGGTGAAATTAATGTATTAGCACCAGAGCGTTAGGCTATAACGACTAAAAACCTTGGGAATCTCGGGGATTATTGTAATAGTACAAAGGGTATCTGATCTTTATGATCATGATATAACAAATAATACTGAGAAGACTGCACTTTTTATATCTGCGTTTGTAAAGTTCAAAGTTGTAAAACGGAGCGGGAACGAAAAGTGAAGTTTACAAAATATTAGTAAATAAATGTTAGGGTAGTACAAACTGCAAAGTGCAATTCGTGAAGACAGAAGTTGGAAGGATTTACTTATTACTGATTGTTTTACAATCTTATTTATGGGCGGAATATGTTGTCATGAGATGCCATGGAACCAGGGCGAACAAAATATTAAATATCCGATTCCATAACCTAAATGAGGATTATTAATTTAATAATTCATGTTTTAGTTTAACTTCCAAGACATTTATTCACAATTTCTATTTGATTTTACTTGAATACTCTAATCAAAATGCGAGCATTCGGTATGTATGTATATACTTATAGGGCGAATTTTTAGTAAGTATACCATTTAAGTTACTTGTTCTATCTTGGCTGGGTAAAATGCTCTACTTCAGTTATACCTTTAAACCTGTCAATGTTTTAATATTATTAAAATGCACAAACTAAGGGAAATAGCTATAAATTATTTCGTATATATTAATTTTGTAAGAAAATCACAAGGAAGCTCTTAACCTTAACACAGAGTCTCTGGTTATATTCCGTAAAACTATAATATGCCTAAACATAACCTTTCCTACGGCCTACCAGCATTACTTCGTAGAACAATTAAATAGGCCTCGGTCTATTATAAATATAATTTTCATGTGTATATATATATATATATATAGGCCTATGTATTGAAACTAATTAAACTCTCCTTTTCATGTTAAGTTTATAAGACGCTTAAACATAGACATGGTTGTGTAATTTTATTTTAGGACACCCAACCTTTTTTTGGTAATAGAGTAGTACTGCCAACCTAAGCACATTGTACTAATGATTGTTGAATGCTGGTAAACTTATTATGATTAGAGACTGATTTTCTTAATGCAATAGGTATATGGCCAGATGTCCTTATGTAAACTTTAGCCGAAATAGCCTACCACTTTTCTTGAACATAGAGTTAACACTCGCTACCAGTATTAATTTGTAAAGATAAAAATAGCGAACATTTACGTTGATCAAACTGTAACCAAAAGCATATAATACCACTATTTGCTGAAATAGCATCAGCTGAATTCCTCTTTTTAGGAAATTAAGAGGTGCTACAATCTTAAATATGTTTACAAACTGGAACCATTTGTGACTGGACACTCTAAGTTAGTTTAGGTTTTTTATGTTGCAACCCAGCCATGATAGAAGAAGTAGTGGTATACTAACTATCTAAAATTTTGCAAAACCAAGTTATAGGCTAGAGGCTAAAAAATGTAATTTGAAAAATTCAATTATTTCATAATATCTAAAGAACAACAATATTAAACAAGTATATGTGACTAAAATGTTTTAAATCTAGCAAGTTTTAAATAATAAACCCAGCCTTTATTTTGTAGTGTAGGCTTAGGCCTGTAGCTCTCCCGGGGAAAATGTAGTACCGTATATCCCTCTAACCTATAATGCCAACCTTTATATGTCTACAAACTGGATAAAAATACTGTGACTGGTTAGAGTCAGTTGATTAGGTTCAGTTTTTGTTATTTTCAGGTTGGCATTGTAGGTCAGAAGACATTTCACCGCTTTCCCCTAGCTAGTAGAATCTTCTTTTGCATTAGACTACAATGTTTATTATGCCCATAGAGCCTGCCAATCTTACTTGACAAGTGTCAAAACTAAGGAATAACTACTCACTGCGATGCTGTTTACGAAGTAAAATTAGTGTATTTTCTATTTTGCATTTATTTTTTTAAACTTTTTTTCTTTAGGTTAAAGTTAGAAGGTGTTTGTAAATTGGCTTACAAATACCTTATATTCTAGTAAATAAAGTTAAATAAATGTTGGATTTGAGTTCAATAAATAGGCTATATTGTCACAAATATGTAGACACACTTCATATTTCAATTTTACCTAAATATTATTATTTTTTAATTGCTGTTAGCACCTGCTCCCTCTGTAGTGTGATTGAATAGAATACCTCTCTAATGAAGGTAGACCTACCAAATTTTACTATAAATAACTATTTTAATACATAGGACGCAGTTGATTAATTTTTGAAATATTTGTGTTAAGTTTACTATTGATTATAGATTGATAGTTTCGTTTGTAGAAATACACTACAGATTTTGATTGCAAATTGTGTAATTATTCATTAACCCTCCAAGTGCTACTATCGCACTGTGCGATCTGTTCAGACCATTTGAAAGTGCTAGCGTCGCACAGTGTGATAGTCCGTAAAATCGATATAACTAAGCTAATAGTTATCGGATAAACTTGCCCTTCACATAGAATGAAAGTAAATTGAATTCTCTATCTAGTAGGCAGTGCGAGTTTTGTCATCTTTGGAAGAAAAAAAGTAACAGATGACAATATCGTCAGCTGTAAGCTGTGGTTTGTGTAAAAACTACGCAACTAAGGTTGTTTAGTCCGTCCATAAACATTTTTTTTTCTGTACATACCTTATTATATTAGACATTTAGCATTTGTGGACTCATATATATTAGTGACCAAGATGGACTCAACATGCTTTATTTGTAAAATGGTATACAAATACTTATTGACATACCGGGTACTGTATAATACATTTTTCTCAAAAACTAACATATGTGTTATTTTAAAAAATTTTAGTAAATGTTTTAGATTAACTAGTTTTTTGTGATACATTTCTTAATCAGAACTAAAATTAGAACAATTTGTATATTTTGGAATTTACATTACTACATTTTCAAGACCATCTAGGTGCCTATGAATTTTAAAAAATATAAACAAATTGTTACTCCAACACTGGTTAAGTGTTTTATTTTTATTTTATGTTGTAGAACATGTTGTTATGAACAATTTGATGTATAATACATGCTAATTAAATATATTCTTCCATATAAAATATAATTGGTAAACTAATTGTGTAAGATGCTCAAAAATGGCCCAGCACTTTAAAGTGATTTAATTACCACTTAGAGGATTAACCTGCAATCAAAATTGTTGTTCTTTCAATCAATCGAATATATAAAAAAGTCTAAAGTTTGCTGCTAGCAAGCTAGTATAATTTTATGTTTACTTTTACGATTTTATTTCCCCCTATAAAGTGAGATTTTAGAATGTTAAGCACTTAAAGTTATTAATATGATTAGTAACAATTAAAAAAACTATGTTTAATTTCAGAAGTAAATACTATGCAAGAAAGGCTATTCAAAATTATTATTATTGGAGATCCTACTGTTGGTAAAACGTCCTACGTACAGAGGTATGTTCAAAATACGTTTAGAAAAGATTACAAAGGAACTGTCGGAGTTGATTTTGCTTTAAAAATTCTAAAATGGTCAGAAGCTCAGACCGTTAAGTTACAACTATGGGATATTGCAGGTTAGTAGTTAGTTACTTTATTGACTATTGTGTCATCTAGATACTGTATTCTAAACATTATGAAAACAGGTGTTTTGTTTAGGTTTCTCTGGAATATTGCACTTGATACTTTCAGTTCCTGTGGTAATCTAGTATATCTAAGCATTTTGTCTGTGTTCTAATTGTTAATACTGGTTTACTTTCATCGTGTACTTGTAACTGGAAGAAGGGTTTTTTAAATCTAACTATGTGAAATATTGTGAGTTGTTTGAGCAGCCAAACATTAGTTGTATCCTTGGAATGGAAAATTCTAATTTTTTATTTGTTGGTTTACTTTTCTGAAATCTGCTACTAATCTGTTTGAGCTATCTTAGTTTTTTACTATACATGCTGGTGACGCGTATTCCACGAAATTCGGACATTCTTCTAAGATTCCTGTATGTACTAGGTTTTCTAATTCGTTATTTAATACTTGTCTTTCCTTAGTACTTTGTCTATAAGGTGGAAAAATAATTATTCCCTATTTACCTTGATTTTTTTTTCAGGGTTAATTTTTGCTGGGCTTAGGTGTTCTTTAGTAGTGAAGATGTGTTTATATTTTTTTATTATATCTATCACTTGCCTGTGTTGTGTTTCTATAAAAAATTTTATTGTACTGTTTTTGTTCCTTATTTTAATTTTTTGTGATGTGGATGTGATGTTTTTCTTTACTTTATCATAAATTTGTTGTTACTCTTCATTTTTGTTTATATGTGACTATAACTGTTTTTGGCATTAGTATTTGGAGCCTTTTTGATGCCTTAAAGTATTGTAAAGATAGTCTGTATTTTATTGTTGGGATATTTAAGCTTCAATTTGTTTTTGAAGTACCTATCCGTTTCGAAATCCGTTCACTGTAATTTTCTATTTTTTGTACATGTAAACTATGTCCTGATGCTATTTTAATTTGTTCGATTGATTTATTTCGGGGTGGCTTATTATGTTGGTATTTATTACTAAACATATTTTTTAATTTTGTAGCTATGATTATTTCATTTCTACTTTACACTTTTGGTCATTTGAATATAGGGTAGGGTAATATTTTTTATTATTGCAGTCTATTTTTGCTGTTTTTGCCAGTAAGAAGTTATTGCCTAGGATAATTTTGGTATTTATTCCCGATGCAACGTACAATTTGTTAGCGAATTTTACAACTACACTTCTAAAAATGCCAAGATGTGGTTCATTTCGATTGAGTAAATCTGATAGAATCATGTTTTGCTATTTATTTGATCTACAAAATCCAGAACACTGGATTTATTGAGGTCGAAAATGGCAAAAATGTTATCCACATACCTCAACCATATTCTAGGAAAGTAGTTGAGATCTTTGCTTAACTATTCTTCTAACTTATAAAAAACTGTGCTATAAAAGGAGACAGACAATTAGGCCTACCTATAGCCATACCATCAAGCTGTAAACATAATAAACATTGTTAAATTGGGAATAATTTTGGTGTATGTAAAGACTATCTGTTAAATTTTTTAGGAAAGTTGCAATTAATTGTTATAAAACACATACTTTGTTATTGATCTTAAAAATAAATTTAAGAGAGCACAAATGAATTTAAAAATATATAAACTAATCAGATATATAAACTAATAAAATAATAAACCTCTTCTTTTGTTTTTAATCAGGTCAAGAAAGATTTACTTGGATGACAAGAGTTTATTATAAGGACGCTCATGGCTGTGTTATTATGTTTGACCTCACCAATAAAAACTCATTTGTGAACACGCTTAAATGGAAGAGAGATGTAGATACGAAATGTAAACTACCCGATGGAAGCCCTATACCTTGCATGCTGTTAGCAAATAAGGTAGGAGAATCATATCCCCTGAGCAGTTTGTAACTGAGACTAATTGTCCATAAGCTTATACCTTGTATGCTGTTAGCAAATAAGGTAGGAGAATCATACCCCCTGAGCATTTTGTAGCAGTTTGTATCTGAGGCTAATTGTGAATAAAAATGCATATCAATATTGATAAAGCTACAAATTCCATATAAATCAATATTTCTGTCAGTGACAATAACAAAAAGTAAAGTAACCGGTTGTGAGATATTTTTATTATTGTCACTAATAAAACTATTGACTGATACGAGCCTGTATCTTCATGAAATCATATGTGATTTAATTCACAGGCTCTGGTACTAAAACAGATTCTAGTGTTAACAATTTTGTAACAAGATTTTCTATTGCAGATTCAGGTGTAGAGTCTTGCCATTCCAAAAATATTTTTTTTGTTTGAAATATTTGGGTTTAGTTCAATTTTAATTGAGTTAATTCTTCCTTATAACCCTATGTATATTGAAAACCATCGCCGGAAGCGACCATCATTGCTCTGTCAGTACTCTGGAGAGACCCCTCCAGTTTGATAGTTATTTTTATTGCTTTCTAGGAGCTGCAACTGGAGTACCACATGTCCCAACATTTCCTTTATTTCCCTGCAGGCAGTGTATATTGGATCTCGCACAGGGGAAGATAATCTCTGGTCATGTTATGTCCCGTTCTTGATTTTACTGCAAATGACACCGTAGTACGGGTACCTCCTCTGTACGCAGCCGGGAGGCTTTTTTCAGTTGAAAGCTGAAGAAGGGGTGTAAAATGTGTACCCGCTCCATAGTGCTCTTTACTCCTCCAGTTTCACTGCCATGGTATTTCTTTTGCTACAAGAAAGGGAATATTTCTGAGGTAAATCTGGTGCAGCCACAGTCTTTGCCATCACATCAGTCGCTTCACTCCTCGTCGGTGTTGACAATTTGTTTCACAAACTAATCAGGCCTTATCACATCGAACTAAATATAGTAATAAACGTCTCCTGTACAACACTCGAGTATAAATGGACGGAAGATACTTGGGAAAACAAAATATTTAGTAAAATTCTACAACTTTTATTGAGTACTGCCAACCTTGGTTTCTCTAGTTGCGGCATTTACTAAACAGCTTACCTCAGAATAGGGAAAATATTTAATGTCAAACTAGGGGCCGCCCCCTACTCGCTCCGCTCGCCAACCCACACCCCACCTCCGATCGCTCTGCGATCTCCGGGAGGCCCCGTTTAACTTTATTTTTTCTTTGACTTCGTAATTGACTTCATGAATTTGTGCGCCTGGAAGTTATGCAATGGTCACCGCTACGCAATACATATTTAATCTATTCTTATTACTTTATAATTATGAGGAGAAGAAGAAGAAAAACTTGTTTATATAATAGAGAGATTTATTTTTCTTCTTACTC
>JAGFPH010023290.1:0-12029 GCA_018207615.1 Philaenus spumarius
TTCTTCAAAACTACCGAACGGATTGGAATGAACGGATTGGTATGTAGCTTCCTCTAGGGCCATAGGTGCTCACTAAGAAAGGGTATGAAAAATTTTGAAATTTTAGGAGGGGTTCGGGGGGATCAAAGTTACGAAAATCATAATTTCAGATCTTTCATTATTATGACAATAGTGCTTTTATTATTTAAGATCTATATATATATAAACGTCAAATACCACTCACTGACTGAACACTTAAACAGAATACAATTACGTTAAAAAGACTGAAAATACCAACCACCACGGGCAACGCCGTACGGGTCAGCTAGTCATTTATAAAATGCAGTATCTAAACATTTAACGTGTACACCTTTAAGGAAAAACGTAGTATCGCTCGATCGCGATATCGATATCGCACTTAGTATAAATGCAATAACTAACCGCAGTTTTCCTAAGGAAGGTTCAGATGGTGCATTTTTTCTAAAGATTGTATCCAATCAGCTGTTATAATACTGCAGTGCCTGTAGATTGGGTATGGCAGTGGCAGTGATATCTTTTGGATTAATATTACGTCATCTTCAGATCCTTTGATTTAATTCCGCCTGTACTGGCGTCGTCTTCTATATATTATTGGCACATTTAATTACAATGTTATTGGACTATAAGTCATAAATAAATAAGTTATAATTATTATCATAAAAAACACTGACACAATAAAAACACATAATCATGGTATGGCGCCACGAATCGTTACCCTAGTCTAGTTTATAAACTAGACCGTTGTATAACCGTTGAAACCGGTCATCCTAACCAGGATACATTTTGGATTGTCGGCGGAATGATACAAGGTAATTAACCTATTGTAATCTATATATTTAATACGCTACATGAAACTTTGTCGGTTGAACTCCTCCGCCATTTCTTAACCGATTTTATCCATTGACGTCTCATTGGAAAGAGCGTGTCGCGTAGATTTGCAAACTGGCCTTACATTTTTTAATAAGTCCCTTGGGCTCTGCCCCAGTGGCTTTTAAAGTTCCCATGTTATTCTTATGAAGAATATAATTGTTTACATTTTGATCAGCTGTATAATTTAATTTTGATCAGCTGTATAATTTAATTGCTGTTATTTATTTTTCAATTCAATGAAACGCATTGAGTACGTTTATTTACTATTTGAGTTTGTGTAAACATAACTACCAAGACGGATCGTGTTAGTATGGTTGTATCTTTAATTTGTGTATTTTTCGTTGTTTTGTGTCGCTATGACGGATCGTGTTAACATGATAGTAACATAAATTTTGTGCATTTATCGTTGTTTTGTGTAGCTATAATTTGTTTATTTGTTGTTTTTTCTTTTAAATGCCTCCGACGCGACGACAACGAAACATAGAAAGGAGGCGTAATCGTGATAACGACCGCAGCTACAGAACAGTGGCGCGTAATAGACTTATCTCATCACAGTCAACACATGAACCTGGACAACCTCAACTATTAGGTTACAAATGCGCCCTAACACTACCCCAAAACGACTTTTCGTTCTCAATTGGCCCTCTATCAATGACCTGTGTTGCCTGTACAGCGAGGCATTTTGAAAAGGAGAAAACCCGCCGGAATGCTTCAAATTTTTCCCTGTGTTGCCACAAGGGTAAAGTATCTTTGCCACCATTTACACCGTCACAATTCATTCAAGAGCTAATCGAAAACATTCATCATCCGAATGCTTCTATTCGCAAGCAATCACAAAACTATCTCAAACACATTCGCTCTTATAACGCTGCTCTTGCCATGATCAGCTCTGAAGCTAAACTAGACGAATCTTTAACTAACGGTGTCTACAACTTCAAAATCCACGATACGTTCTATCACCGCGTTGGCACTCTTGCACCATCACCTGGGCAAACTGCTAAGTATGCACAAATTTACATTTACGATGTTGACACTGCCGTTCAGCAACGAATGCGAATGCCCGCCAACCAAAAGTGTGATGAGGCCTTGATGAGAGAGTTGACATCGTATCTTGAAAATGTAAACCCTTTCGTCCAGTCATTCAAAACTATGGCCGAATTAAGTCGTGACGAAAATAATGGCGTAGAAACTGACATCTGTATGTTCATGAAGAGAGACCGAAACGACGATCATAGAAGATTCAACGATGCCGTTCAAACTGATGTCGCCGCTATATTTAAAGCTGTAGATGGTGCACCACCTGGCGAGCGCAACCTTATCATATGGCACAAGTCTCATGGCGTTCGAAGAGTTTCCGTTTTGGAGCCATCCCTTGACCCACTGGCTTATCCATTGTTGTTCCCCCATGGCGATTCTGGATGGCACATTGACTTGACTCACGATGCCGCCCATCAAACAGCTGTTCGTCAAAAGCTATCCATGTTACAATATGCATCATACCGTCTTGCAATTCGCGAACCATTCAGCATTTTGCACCGTTCACAGAAGCTTTATCTGCAATGGTTGGTGGATATGTATGTCAGGATAGAAGGCACACGACTAGATTTCATTCGGAAGCAACAGTCACAATTACGAGCTGATCTCTACCTCAACATAACCGACTATGTCAATAGAAGGGCAAGGGAAGAAAATGTTCAAATCGGCCGCCAAGTAATTTTGCCGTCATCTTTCATCGGCTCACCACGTAATATGAATCAAAACTACTTAGATGCAATGGCAATAGTGCAAAAGTTTGGGAAGCCATCGCTATTCGTCACTATGACATGCAACCCGAAGTGGCCTGAAATCATTGACAACTTAACAATTGGCGAGTCGGTACATTACCGTCCAGACTTAGTCGTCCGCATCTTTCACTGTAAACTGAATAAACTTATTGACAACATTACGAAAGATCAAATTTTTGGCAAAGTGGCTGCTCTGATTTATACAATTGAGTTCCAAAAGCGTGGACTCCCGCAAGCCCATATCCTTATCACTTTAGACGAAGAAGATCGTATCCGCGAGGTAGATGTTATCGACAAGTACGTGTCTGCAGAAATACCTGATATTGAGCTACATCCCTCTCTTCATGACAAAGTTAAAAGCCATATGATTCACGGCCCGTGCGGCTCTCTAAACCCAAATTCAGTTTGTATGACAGATGGCCAGTGCAGCAAGAAGTTCCCAAAAGAATTTTCCGAGTCAACGCAAGAGAACCACATTGGTTACGCAAGATATAAAAGACGTGAAACAGGCGTTACTGTTGATGTTCGTGGTCAGAGTGTTGACAACCGCTTTGTTGTGCCTTATAACCCTTTTCTCCTGCAAAAGTTCAACTGCCATATCAACACTGAAGTTTGCAGCTCTGTAAGGTCAATCAAATATGTGTATAAATATATATACAAGGGTTACGATTGCGCCAACGTACAGTTCAGTCGTGACGACCAAGCGCAGATCGTATTTGACGAAATTGACTCTTTCGTCAGTTGTCGTTATGTAGGATCTACAGAGGCCACTTGGCGCATTTTCGAATACGAGATGCATCATCAATCTCACAAAATTGAACGTCTTGATTGTCACTTACCGCAACAACAAACTGTATACTTTCAAAACGGCAACGAAGCTGCCGCAGCAGCAAATCCAAAGCAAACAAAACTAGAGGCATTTTTCACACTTAACCAACGAGATTCTGATGCTAACAATTTACTCTACATTGAAATTCCGCAAAATTACACATGGGACTCTACCAGGAAAGAATGGCGTAAACGACAGCGTGGTGGACAAATGGTCGTAACGCGCCTTTATAATGTGTCGCCAAAGAATATTGAACTTTTTAATTTACGTCTCCTGCTACTACATGTCAAAGGTGCGAAGGGTTTTGAAGATATTCTTGCAGTTGATTGCATACTTCACGAAACATTCTTGGCCGCCGCTAACGCAAGAGGTATTGTGTGTAATGACAACCAGTGGCAAGACACTATTGCTGAAGCGACTACATCGCAGTCTCCTAGACAGTTGCGTCAGCTTTTTGGAATTATTTGTGGTATTAATATACCCGCAAATTGCAACGCACTATGGGAACAGTTCAAAGACCATCTGTGCGAAGACTTACTTCGTGATATGTGCTCTCAAGCAGCGTATAATCTGGGTCTTCTTGAAATTGAGGATATATTGATCACTCACAACACAAGTTGTGCTGAGTTAGGGCTTCCAATTCCGAACTGTCAGTCAACAAACATAGATAGTTACGACGTAATGGAACAAGGCGAGTGCTTCAATCATATGTTCAACATGGCCAATGACGAACAAAAAGCAATCATTACAGAAGTTATTGGCGCTATTGAAAAAGGACAAGGCGAAAAAGTACTCTGTCTCACTGCGCACGCTGGCTGTGGAAAGACTTATGTGCAAAAGACGTTGATGTTTTATTTACGTTCAAAATGTCTTGACTGTCTACCGTGCGCATTCAGTGGCATAGCGGCAAGCTTGCTGGTGGGAGGCAGAACATTACACAATCAGTTCAAATTGCCTATTCCTGTCACTGAGTCATCGGTATCATCTATCAAAGCTAATAGTGCTGTTGCCAATAGAATCAGGCGTTCAGCATTGATTATAATCGATGAAATCTCAATGTGTCCGATTTACGCGTTGAAAGCAATTGACCGTTTGCTACGTGACCTATCAGTTCCCGAAAATCGCGAAAAAATGTTCGGAGGCAAAGCCGTACTCCTATGCGGGGACTTTAGGCAGACGCTCCCTGTTGTACCCCACGCTGGGCAAACAGCTACAATTGAGCTATGTGTGAAATCTTTAGAAGAGTGGCCACGAATCAAGCAGCTCACGCTTACGCAAAACATGCGTGCGCTGCCATCTGAGCTTGACTTTATCAGCTTCCTCAAACAAATCGGTGATGGGACATATCCAATTCATTCTGATCTCGGCGATGATATAATTGAACTTCCTCAGAACGTTATCTGCTCAGGAGATATTATTGACGAAGTATACAATGACTTTGACAGCATTATAACAAGCAACACTATAACATACCGAGTAATCCTCTCTACGAAAAACGAATTCTGCAATTCTGTAAACGAAAAGATAATGTCAAGGATGCCCGGAGAGTTCACGACTTATTACAGTTTTGACAAGATTGTAACTGATGACGTTTCAGAGACACTGAATTTCCCAACCGAATTCCTCAATAGCATTGAATTGAGCGGATTACCACCTCATAAATTAAAACTTAAAGTCAACGCGGTCGTCATGCTCATAAGAAATTTAGACACTGCTAAAGCACTTATCAATGGTACCCGATTGAGAGTGAAGCATTTATATCCACTCACTATCGACGTGGAAGTTCTAACCGGAACGTCTTCGGGAAATCGATTTCTCATACCGAGAATCCATTTACGTCCTTCTGATGCAGCCCTTCCCTTTGCCATGCAACGCACGCAGTTCCCAATCATACCTGCGTTTGCTATGACGGTGAACAAATCACAAGGATAGAGCATTGGCAAAGTTGGAATAATGCTTGAAGAGCCTGTCTTTGGCCGTGGACAGCTTTATGTAGCCTGCAGCCGTGCACGATCGTTTGAAGGGCTGAAATTCATGGTCCGTGACACAGAAAAACAAGGCCGGTTGAGAGGTGATGATCGAGTGTTCACTCGGAATATAGTATTTAAAAATGTAGTATAACCATTTACAGTAAAATGTTTTCAATTTAAAACTAAAATTTGTGTTCCATTTATTACGATGCATCGTAAACCTAAGTATACTGTATTATAAGCAGTCCACTATGCAATAAGTGCGCTACAATAGTCGTCCACTACTGTAGCGCACTTATTGCATTGTAAAATATAGTTTCACATAAGCGTGCACTTTGCCTCATGAAAAACATTGTAATATTATATGTCGCAGACAAGCACTTTCTGCATGATGATATATTTGAAAGTGTGTGTGTACGGAAATTACGCCATACTAAGATAAAAAATGGGGATATTTTGTAATAGTACTCTGATAGGCTGAAAATGGTGAATTTATGGTGGATCCATGCACTGCATGTAAATGTTTTGAGATTACCAAATGCAATTATTTATCGCTCTGCTAGCGTAGCACACGATTCCGTGTGCTCGGGTCCACTAGTATTAATCTAATACACAATCCAGGAAGCCAACATACAATATGTTTAAGTATATCTTTTGGAGTTTAAACAGCATTCAATAATAATTGACACCTCTGCATTCTTCATTATTAGTTCACTGTTGTAGGATACTTAAATACTTAGTAAAAAGCTCAGTTTTGGCACTTACTGCATTCTTCTTATGTAATGCATTTTCATTTAAAAAGTACAATCTTTAGTGAAAATGCAGTAACTGATTTTTGAAGTTATACTTCTTTGCGCCCGTTGTAATCGGGATGGGGTGTCGGTCGAGAAACCGCGTCACGCGTTAGGAGTAAAATCCGGAAAGTGCCTTTTTATACCTTTTCTCTACAAGAGATACCTCAAGAGTCTCGGTGGGTGAGTGGTTAACGCACTCGACTTCCACGCTAGAATCCCTGGTTCGATCCCCGGCTGGGAATTTTTTTTCAAACGTTATAAGAAAGTATACGAATATACGAATGGCCAAAGAAGTATAACTTCCACCGTCTGGTCCGACGCAGACCCAATTTTTTGTATTTTTTTACAGAAAAATGTAAAAAGTAATCAAGTTTCATGCTAAAAAAATAATTTAAAAAATACTTAAACAGAAGTAAGATAAAAGTAACTATTTTTTTGAATGTTATTAAAGTGGCCACAGTTTAATTTTTCTTGGTTAGAGGGTTTGTAGTTACTGCGTTTCTGCTACTGAGGGCAGTATAGTCCAGTCATGTTAGACAAATTACCTAAAAAAACTCTTATAAGCTAGGGATTTGGTATGTATGTTGTATTTAGCTACTGTAAATAACATACTAAAAGCCTTCGCAAAAAAACCCGTGCTACGGCCGCCATCTTGGAAAAAGGCGTCCAAAAACCATCCTAGCCTAGATGGTAGAGAAATGGTTGTTGGATTATTTTGGCTAACGAACTCGTCCGAGCGACGTAGACGACCAACATGTGTACCAAATTTGAACCAAATCGGACTTAAAATGCGGCCGCTAGAGTGCGGACACATATACACACACACACACATATATATATATATATATATATATATATATGATTTTCAATGACATCCAAAAACGTGTTCTGGGGACAATGATCGGTGCTCATTTGCTACTCCCGACCTTGGGTCTGACCATAAGGGCCACTGCAATAGCTCATTTTTCGTATGGACATTCGCTAACTAGCAGTGCTATTTATAAACAAACTGAAAGAATTGTTCGAAGTTACGGCCCCTGTTTGACACACAAGCATTAAACCTGAAAACTTAATCCCTTGATTTTATTCTGTGGAGACACCTCAATTCATCTCCAGTAGTTTCAATTCAAGATTTCTCCTCATAGATTTCCTTACAATTAGTACCTGAACATTTTGATACGACCATACCTTACACATTGCAACTCTTAAATTAATATTACTAGGGGCTCTGCCTCTGGACGCTTCGCGTCCCAACCCCGCCTCGGCCTTCGGCCTCAGATGGCGCATCGCTAACAGTTGGAAAATTCGCTAGAGAATCTCGTTAATCTTTGGCTCGTTTGTACATAGGTTTGTAAAATTATGAAACCAGACTTAAATATATTAACAGTAATTACAAGATTAATTATAACCTCAAATACATGCTTTAAATACGTGAGAGGCCTTTACGATTTTAGTCCTATACTATCTTCTGTCAACTAAAGTTTTGAAACCAGGCTTAAATATAGTAAAAATTATTGCAGGAATAACATAACCTCAATACTATGTTTCAGAAATGAGCCAGGCCTTTATTACAAAATTGACTATTAGAATTTATCCACCTTTGCCAAGTATACTTTTTTTTTGACAAAATAAATTGTTAAATCAGGCCCAATTTATTCTAATTCCGACGTGCTAAAACAGTATAAATTAGCTTGTTTTTTTTAACAGTGATTAAAAACTATCCAATGTTGATTTTGGATAATACTCAATCTCAGTTCTGTTCCACTTTATTTCCAACGTGCTAAAGCAGTATAAATTGGCTTGTTTATAAACAGCTGTTTTGATAGCTTTATTTACTATTTCGTTGTTATTTTGTAACCAACATGGCAACCCGTAAGACCCTGTGTTAAAATGTTTAAACTTTTAAATTAGATTTTCTCAAAAAATTGCGTTTTTACACGAAATACAACTATATGGGTGTACTTAAAAATCAAAACTACACCTAAATAGAAAATTTCTTTCAATTCGTTAGAGCCGTTTTCGAGATCCGCGACAGATACAAAGATACAAGAATTGATCATTTAAAGTAATAGGATACAAGCGTTGTCTACACATTTGGCAATTAATAATAGTGTATGTAGCTGTTACAAATCTAATCACTTTTACCTGTATCGCTTAACCATTATCCACAAGTACCTCGCCTGGTCACATGTCAATAAATGCTATCTCTAACACTTGTGTTTTTAGTGATTACAATGTTATATAAATTGTATTATAACGTGTATAATGCATGACGAAATACCGAGCGAAAAATAGCTAAATAGTTATAGGTCGTACCACCCTAACTTGAGGCAGCCCAAACTGACCTGGAGGGTTTATAGCCATCAGTCCGCAACCAACCCTTTTCAATCCTATTAGCGACGCTTCCTTGAACGCCCTAGTTCAATATCAAAATAAAACTAATTATAATGTGATATACTGATTCACGAGTTCATATTAAGAACAACGATGTAACAAACATTTATTTTTTTCTCCCATTTCAATCGGACATCTTTTACGGTTTTAATAAAACTATAAACAAAATAAACGTAATAAACGGTGCCAGAAACTGGCACATACTTTCTCACAAACATATTTAAATTATTAAACAGATTCACTGTGACTTCATAATTGTATTAAAGTAGGAGAGGGGATACATTAAAGTAGGAGAGTAACTAATAAATATTATTAATATTAGCTAGAGAGAAAACTATTTTGAAAAACTTTGAAAAACAACCCAATATTTTGGTTAAAACTCCCCTAAAAAACAGTTATAATTTTTTAATAAAAAAACTTCTCTGAAGATTTTCATAAAATTTGGCTTATTTGTAGCCCTTAATTTACTCTACCATATTAAAAAAACAGCATCTTTCTAAAAATTCTCTAGATCCCTAATAAACTATAAAATTTGAATCAAAATCGTTAGAGCCGTTTTTGAGAAAAGTAGATTTTTCCGTTATTTTAAGGGTTTTTATGTGAAAATTACCCTGAAAAATCAAAAGTTCACAAAAATGAAAAAACTCCTGGAGATATCGTGGATTAGTACCTCCATACCAAATTTCATCAAAATCGGACGACTGGTTTTGGCTCTAGGTCTGATAACATCCACACACACACACACACACACCCACACCCACACACACACAGACATCACTCCGAAAATCACTTTTTTAGGTTCAGGGGGACCCAAAACGGATATTTCCACCAAAAACTCAAACTCGAAAATTTTGATGAATACAATACTTTCTCCATAAACTATAGTATAGGGGGAGAAAGTAAAAATCGCATCTTTCTAAAAATTCTCGTTTAGCTAATAATAGTAATAACAACTGATTTTGGGGGTTTTTTTTTGGCCAAAAAGGGGGTTGTTTTCCAAAGATTTTCAAAACCTTTTTTCGTGCATCCATACAGGCCTAATTGACATGTTTGGTGTAAATTTGTTCGAAATCAGACGAATAGTTTTCTCTCTAGCTAATAATAATAATATTTATTAGTTACTCTCCTACTTTAATGCAATTATGAAGTCACAGTGAATCTGTTTAATAATTTAAATACGTTTGTGAAAAAGTATGCGCCAGTTTCTGGTACCGTTTATTTGAAATCGTTCAAAAACATTACTTCACTGCGCCCCATATAAGTCCGCGAAAACATCCAGTCAGTACGACATAGACAAGTGATTTCCTTACATCAAATAATGAAGCAAAGTGTCTCTGAAACTGTTCAATATAATTAATTGAATAGCTTTGTCACGGGACAAGTAGTGTAAGATGTTATATGACATTGGTTTTAGATAAGATAATAGTTCTATGACTTTTGTTAAGTGGTGCTGCTATGAATCTACCGTTGCTCAACCTGGGAGCGTTATCTCCCCTGGTATTAAACTTGGAGTGGTTAACGTCAAACGAAAGATTAGTGAATCAAATATCAAGGGCAGTGGGGATAATATGACACACATCCGATAAAAACAAAGGTCAGGAAAACACTGCGTAATTGCGTTCCACTACTGTACCTATAGGCCAGTCGGTAAAGGTCAATTTTGACCAAAAGTACCAGTAATTTGCAATACGGCTGATTTTTTTTTTTATAAGTACATTAAAGTATGTAGATTAACATAAAAAAAAGTTTACCAGTCTATCGATTTCCCAAAGTCAAAAAAAAAATCGATTATAATTTTTTTTTCGAAAATCCTTAATATTTCGAGCTGGGATGAAAATACAAAATACCACCGTGTAGGGGAGGTATTTTTCAATAAAAAAGGTCATATGTATTTATTTCGTCCGAGCAATGGTTTGTCCGGAAAAAATTCGATAATGCAGGTATGTATTTTGCAGCAGGGAAAATCACTAAAAGAGGACATCTTATTCATATATGAAGCGTTGGCTCATTCTAAATTGGCCGAATTTTAATATATCGAATTGAAACTTGACATAGAAGTTAAAATATATATTTTAAACAATTATGCTGAGTCTCAGCTTGTTATCTTGAAAATTACCCGATCTAGAGCCACTTGACTTATTAATGGGTTTCTCGATTTTAGGAGTACCAGACCCACCAATTCATTTTAAACAGCTCCAGTTTAAAAAATTTTCAAAATATCAACCTGAAAGATTTTTTACAAGTTAAATATATAGATATAAACAAGATCAAGGAGTATAAACCTTTTTTATTATTTACTTTTCAAAGCACAAGTAACTTAAAAAAGTATAATTTTAGACCATTTTATATTTTTCATCAAAACGCTTGAGTTGATCAGCTGCAGATTAGTCTTTTTTTTAATTATAGTTTTTAAAATAAGTATAGCAAAAAACAATTGTATTTTTAACTTCTGTACCAATTTTTAAATCGATATGTTCAAAAATGTCGAAAATGGAGTCGTTGAATCCAAAAGTGTTATAGTTAAAACGAGATAGGTAAAACAGAAGACTATTTTCAAGCGCCTTGTTTTTAAAAATAACAAGAAAAAATCGTTCACACTTACTAAGAATATTTATACTGGTGTACTCAACTTGTAAAACAAATTTGATGTTGATATTAAAAAAAGTTTCTAAACTGGAGCTGTTTAAAATGAATTGGTGGATCCGGTACTCCTAAAATCGATAATCGAAATCGACTCCTAGATCGGGTAATTTTCAAGATAACAAGCTGAGACTCAGCATAAATGTTTAAAATATATATTTTAACTCCTATACCAAGTTTCAATTCGATATATTAAAATTCGGCCAATTTAGAATGAGCCAACGCTTCATATATGAATAAGATGTCCCCTTTTAGTGATTTCACCTGCTGCAAAATACATACCTGCATTATCGAATTTTTTCCAGACAAACCATTGCTCGGATGAAATAAATACATATGACCTTTTTTGTTGAAAAATACCTCCCCTACACGGTGGTATTTTTTATTTTCCTCTATCTTCTTCCCAGCTCGAAATATTAAGGATAATCGAAAAAAATGATAATCGATTTTTTTTTCGACTTTGGGAAAGCGATAGACTGGTAAACTTTTTTTTATGTTAATCTACATACTTTAATGTACTTATAAAAAAAAATTCAGCCGTATTGCTAATTACTGGTAGTTGTAACCTATACCGACTGGGCTACTAAGTTGGTTTCCAAATTTAAAGTTTAAATTTAAATTTAATCGAAATACCACTGACTCACTGATTATCACTATATCTCAAAAACGACAAAACATATTACATTAAGACTTAACATAGTGGTTCCCCTTATGCTCTAGATGTGCAATA
>JAGFPH010023291.1:0-12029 GCA_018207615.1 Philaenus spumarius
CAATGTTTGTTATGTGACCTTAACATTAATTTAGACTGTTTTTTTTTATATGCACTGTTGTTTTTGTCAATGTTCAAATTTTTTACACAAGTATATAACACACTTTTGTTAAAAAATGTTTTTTTTCTTATCCATTAAAATTTAAGTCTGCTCTTTTAATTTTATATTATAGTCTGCTTGCATTATTTTTTTATCTTTACGTTTCTTAAGTTATTAAAATTTACTTGTTTTTGCGTCTCTGATTTATTTATATGTATATATAATTCATTAAATTTTGATCACTAGATCTTCCGTCTCTTTTGTTACTAGACCATCATTCTTTGTTTAGACATTATGGGAATTTACTTGTCTCATTGTAATTCTCTATCACACGGATTGTGTATGTTACAGACAGTAAGGCTGTCACCTACTGCATCCATGTGTATTGTACGTTGTAGTTTAATCAAGTAAATCTAAATATCAGTAAGCATGCAATGCACAGCGATGAAAAATATGTTGCCGGATCCTCTGTTGTGTCATTCTATTTTATAATTTAATTTGCACTTTTTAAAACTAGTATTAATTTTTACTACTAAATTTCGGGCGAGGGGGTTTTGACCCCCTCCCCCCCCCCCCTCTGGCTACGGCTTTGCTTTTTATGCTTTTATAAAGACTTACAATTTTTAAGCTATTCTCATTTAAAATTTTGAATATTTGAAATGGTGGATAAATTAAATATTCACGTCCCAATACTCATTGGTGATGCACTTCATCTTTTTCAAAATGTCATGTTTAAAGACTTTAGACATGCATTTCTAGAAGCTACTTTCAGTAATTTATATAAAAACAAATTTCAAAAGACACTGAGTTTCCTTTAATGTTTCAACAAGATTTTCTCACATTCGATAAATATATTAACAAGTATAAACTATATTCTGTAGTTAACGTTTTAACAATAATTGTACTTACAGTGTTGGTGGGATGCCCAAATACTTCTCCCAGTATACATTGAAGTTATCAAACTGATATGTATACGTCATAACCAGTATCAACATGGAATAGATGATAACTGTTAGCCAGAAACCATACATCATTTTACGCCAAAGTACCCAAGAAAGCTAAAACAATGATTCACGTTTTTATTTATATTATATCCAAATAAACTATTAAACACTATAGTATATACTGTTTACAAAAATGTTTACTAATGAGAATAGTTGTATCATGCTGCCTAACTTGTTAGGCTCTAAACTTTAGAAGCAGCAGTGTAGAAATAATAAAGCTAAAATAAAAATAGAATATTCATATTTTTACAATTGCTTTTTCAGATATATGCCATCATTTAGATACAGATAAATAGTTGCCTTCTTTCTATGTTGGTTTGGCTGATGGTATATGTACTACACAGGGTGTCACAAAAAACTTTAGCAATTTATACAGGATGGTATTGTATACATTTAAATAAATTAAACAAGTTCAGTAACTTTTTTCGAATTTGGCTGAATTTAGTTGCAATCAGCCATTTTGTTTTTTTTTTACAAAAACTCTGTATCTCCAGGAATAAATATGATATTGCGTTCGAATTTGGTACAAGCATTTTGTATGTTACGATTTACAAGTGATCAAACACCTACAATTTATGTTTATAATTTTCAAAATGAGGTGCAATTCCTAATTTTTATGGAATTTGTATTTTTCACGTTTGAATTATTGATGTTCTTCTGTAGTTGCAAAAGTCATCATTCATTCTTAGAAAAGTCCAAGTTGCTGGTATAGACAAGAGATAATTTGTAACTGGCAGATGCTGTTCAAAGTAATAGATGTCCATTATATTTTCAGCAATAAATAAAATGAATACTTACTTCTGTTTATTTTCAAGAAACCCTGTTTTAAAAACAAGGCTTTGAGAATAAGATGTTATTTATCTTCACAAATGCATATAATGTGCAGCAATTTTATTCTGAATATGTTATGGTCATATGTTGCATAATATTAAATTTACTTTAAGCCTAACTATTAATTACATTCTTTTGAAGATTTGAAATAATTTCAAAACCTGGTCATAATAGTGCATATTATAATTTGAGCCTAAACAATAAACTACTGTTTTCAAAGATTTTATAAACTTGCTACTTGTTCAATATACCGCAAATATGTACCACTTGATACAACATTATTGATCTTTGGCCACGATGAAAGTTCAAAAAAATTTGAATAATTAACTAATTAAAATAACATTATCAGATAAAAAAAATGTACGTTGCAAACTAAAACCCTACCAATGACAAGATAAAAACTAGTTTAGTGAAGTATACGACTGGTAAATAGCCTAGGATTAAATTTTAATCTAGGACCTATAATAGTACAAAACCCACAGGTGTTTTTAGGTAGATTTCGAAAGAAGTACCTATTGTAGTCGTTAAAAAGATGAGACTTCTGAAAAATGTCTACATCTATATATCTAATTCCGTATGCCCAAATTTGCAAATGAAATTGTGAGCGAAAGGTAGGTCGTAGAAAACTGGGAGAGGTCTCATTTTAGAGGTCTAGGCATGAAGTTTTAGGGAAAATATTAATTTTTGTTAATTGTGTCACGAAAATTTGTTACGGAATAAAATAATAAACATTGAAATAGCATGGGAATATGTAGGTGTAAATCAGGTGATTTTAGTGTTAAAAACAGGTGATTGTATATAATAATTCCCATTTAAATAGCATGGGAATATATAGGTGTAAATCAAGTGATTTTAGTGTTAAAAACAGGTGATTGTATATAAATTGGAAAATTCAGCTATCATAACAACACCTGAATGTGCAGTTTTGTGATGTGCTTTGGGGTCTTTTCTGTTATATCCCCGCATTTAGAAACTATTTTGCTATGGCAACAGAAATGCAAAAATAATAATAAAAAATACCTAAAATAAAAGGTTCTAACCTAACCTCTTTAGTGTAATGTCTCAAATCTCAGTAATACAAAAACACCCATTTCTAACAGTATAGTATTATAGCCTAGAAAACCATATGTCAATATGACTAAACACCAGTACCAACCCTTATGAAGAAGTGACGCCGTTAATTGTTTTATAAAAGTGTAATCCAAACGTACAATAACTCGATATTTACTCATGTGTTCAACCAAAAACTGATAAGTATTTAAAGAACAGTGATTAAGTTTAAAACCTAAAGGAAATTACTTAAATAAAAATCTTTACCTTTCTTCTAATCCAATTCCTTATAACGCCATATCATAAAATTGTTAACTTCATGTTTGAATTCATAATTGCGTGTATGTTTAATGGGATAATTACAGCAGCACGAATACCCCTAGCCCGAGAATAATTTGAATTAAAATTAAATTCAATTAAATTAAGTATTATGGTGATAAAACAAACTTAATTCTACGAATTTTAAATTGTTATACTGAGTTAAGCCAATCGGAGATAGACATTTTAATAGACAATTATTCCTCATTATAAAGGAAAGCAATTCAATTTCTTTCTTTATGTTTTGTACCAAACCAAGATTATAAACATTATGTATTTCTCAATGAATAATTTTAATTATATTAAACCAAAATTTCTGTAAAACTAAATTTGTATTTATTTCAAAGCTGATATAATTGAAGCTGAACATAGTAGGTTTCAATTATAATACCTATAGGCTATAGTAATTAGTAATTAGTAAAGAAAATTATTATAAATTTGGCTCCACAACGTGTGGGCATTTGAATTTCAAAGAAATACCTAGTATTTTATAAAAGCAAATATATTATAAATTTGGCTCCCAACTTTGGGGCAAGTATTTAATAAGAAATATTATAAATTTGGCGACCAACGTGCCAGCTGTAATTATCTCCATAATAAATAAATACTTCCTTAAACACTTAACAAAAAACACAACCAACACATTTATAGATATAGTAATTGATAGATCCACACTTTAGTATAATATTAGTTATAAGTACCCTACCATAAGTAAAATATATTATAAAATAAGCCTATATTATAAATATGAATAATCCACAAGATAATGACCCTAAATACAATTTAAGAAAATCTATAAGACCGACTGAAAAAGCACAAGAAGGCCATTTAAAGAACTTAAGACCCATTAGTGAAATCGAAAACCAAGCAATTGATGCACCACAACCAACAACCAGCACAATGGCAATTACACAAAGTGAAACGACTACAGAATTAAGCCAACATAACCTCTTAGAACAAATGACCTTATTAATACAAAATTTACAATTAAACCTGGATATCACATTAGCCCAAAATCAAACTAGCCTAGAAGAAAATTTAAAACAAAGTCAAACTAGAATAGAAGAAAATTTAAAACAAAGTCAAACTAGCCTAGAAGAAAATTTAAAACAAAGTCAAATTAGCCTAGAAGAAAACCTAAATATCAAATTAAAACAAAATTTAACTAGCCTAGAGGAAAATTTAGATTCTAAATTAACACAAAACCAATCTTTACTACAAGAAAATTTCAAAACGATAACAGGTGAATTAGAAAATGTCAGGACATGTTTAACTAGCCACATTAACAAAGTAGAAGAGCAATTCACTGAAAAACTTATAGAAGTCGAACAGGCTATTGAAACAAGCAGTCAACGAATTTCCCATTTGGAAAACAAATTAGGAGAAACCGTTAACCTCCAAACTTTCAAAGAATCCTTAATTAACCAAGAGACTGTAATGGAAAACAAAATCAAAATTAATAATTCAATAGTTATACAAGAAGTCCAAACCTTAATTTCCGAAATGCCAAAAACCAATCAAACCGACCAAACTATACAAAAACCAATAAATGTAATATGTAATGCGGGAAACCATGAAAATAATAATCCAATTAACCCAACCTTACCAAAATTCAACGGAAGGCAAACAAACCCCAACGAATACATCTATAGGCTAACCCGATACTATGAACGGCTAACAAATAGAAAAATAAATCAAGTAGGTGATAATACCGATTGCCTATTTGACATTATAGAAAACAGTTTAGAGGGAACTGCGGCCAGATGGTACCAATTAATTAAAGATGACATACATGATTTCCAAGAGTTCACGACGGAATTCCTAGCCAAGTTTTGGAACCGTGATGTCCAAAGAGGCACACGACAAAAGCTAGAATACGAACACTACAGACCCGGAGGTAAATTATCCCGAAGTGAGTACTTCATAGACAGAGTGCTGACGATGAAATCTATGATCCCTCAACCAAAAGAGGAAGATATAATAGCAACTCTGGTCGACCATTTCGAGCAGAGAATACAGGACGCTCAGCGTGTACAGAACGTCACAAGTATAAGGGAATTCGCAGACTTATTACAGAGAGAAGATACGGAGGAAACAAACGCTGAAATTAGGAAGAGGAATAACAGCAGCCCTCATAATGGAAATATAAACCCTACCAACAGAATAAACCAACAGGGATACAACCAAAATGGGTATTCAAATAGAAATTTCAAATATAGGCCCAATGAAAATTATAACAACAGATACAAAACAACAAGAGACCACCCTTATCAAAACCAATCCAGCTATAACCAATATCACAGACCAAATTACCAACAAAATAATAATAGATTTAACAGTCAAACACCTATGAGACAATTTGAAAGACAACCACAACCAATAGCAAGCAATTTTAGATTCACACCTCAACATAACCCTAGGCCTAACTACAACAACCAATACCAAGAACGAAGACCAATAACATATTCAAACCAAGATAAACCAAGGGTATGTCAACTAATCGCTACCAATACAGAACCCGAAGAAGGACATAAGAATGAACCAGCAGCGGAAAACAGTGTAACAAAAACACAGTTAAACTCCAACGCACTGGCCTAGAAGACTCAAGCCTAAAAATAAAAGGATATACAGGTGAAATAGAGATATTACCGGCAAACAACATCATAAAACCTATCCCAGTGCCAATAACTTTAAATAAATTCGGATATAGGCCAACATATAATAATAATAATAATAATTTCCATTTTATGATTTCAAATTTATACTGCGACAGAGATTTCTTACTTACAGAAGACGAAGATGAGGTAAACAGTACAGAACAAACATCAATATTAAATAATAGATGCCCAGAAATTGACCTAACCTTAAATGGAATTAAAACAAATACACTAATAGATACAGGAAGTACAATCTCATGTATTTCAGAAAATTGGTTTAAAGAAAATATGACAAAGTTAGGACGAATTGAACAACTACCAGTGAGTAATACATATATTACTACAGCTTTAAATAACAAATCTAAGAGAGTTACACAAATAATACTACTCAAGGCTAACATTCAAAATATAGAATTTGACATCCAATGTATAATTGTACCAAACCTAATTAAAAACTGTATTTTAGGAATCGACATGATAAGAAAATTGAGAATGAATATAAACTTCGAAAATAATGAAATGATAATTATGAATAATGAAAATGAAACATTAATATTGAAGTTAGGAAGTGGAATGTATGAATCAGAAAAATGCAGGCTAATAGAATACAATGAAGACATGTATGAAGATGAAAACTATAATCCAATCACACTTAACAGTAATAGCCAATATCATAATAACATCTATGAAATATTTAAAGACCATCATAAACTAAACACTCTAGAAAAAAAAAAAATTACCAACCTAATCCTTAAGTATAAAAACATATTTTCAGAACAACCAGGTAGATGCAATGTATATAAACATACTATTAGAGTCAATAAAGCAGAATATTATAGAGCACAAAACTACCCCATACCTATAAACCTCCAAGAAGCCGTCGCAGAAGAGATCAATAAATGATGTTACAAGAGAATATAATCGAAGAATCAAACAGCCCATTTATAAATCCAATTATTGTTGTTAAAAAGAAAAACGACGAACTTCGTATTTGCCTAGATATGCGTCGAATGAATATACTTATAACCCCTGATTACGAATGTAACCGCAGTGTTAATGAATTGCTAGCCAAAGCAACAAATTCAAAATGGTTATCAACTTTAGATTTAACTTCTTCATACTGGCAGATCGAATTAGAACAAGAATCTCGCCAATATACTGCTTTCCAATTTAGAGGAAAAGTGTATCAATATGTAGTCACACCGTTTGGGCTTTCTACATCCCAAGCCGCCCTTGTTAGAGCATTAGACCATGTTTTTAAAAATTCAATAGAAAATTTTTCAATCATATACATAGATGACATTTGTGTGATATCCCCTGATTTCGACCAACACCTACACCATTTAGAAAAAATATTCAACAAAATTCAAACAGCTAACATGACTATTAAATTATCAAAATCTATATTTTGCCGAGACAAAGTACCATTTCTAGGATACTACTTAACAACAACTGGACTAGAACCAGACCCAGATAAAATTAAATGCATACAAGACTTTCCTGCGCCAACAAGTAGAAAGGAACTTAAACGTTTCTTAGGCGGTATCAATTATTACAACAAATTTGTCGACAGATATGCACATACTGTACAACCTTTAATGAGACTAACCTCTAAGAAAGTAAAATTCACATGGACGTCTAAAGAAGAACAAATTTTCAACGAAATTAAAAGCCTATTCCTAAAAACTAATGTACTTAGTCATCCTATTCTAAATCAACCATACTACCTTCAAACAGATAGTTCAGATTTTGCTGTAGGCGGACACCTATACCAAATCGACTCCAATAATCAGAAGAAAGCCATACTATTCATATCAAAAACTTTAAAGAAATGTGAACTTAATTACACTACTACCGAGAAAGAGCTATTAGCAGTGGTATACTGTATCCAGAAAGTAAGACACTATATTCTAAATTCCAAATTAACCATTGTCACAGACCACAAAGCTTTAACTTTCCTAAAGACATGCAAACTACTTAATGCTAGATTAACTCGATGGATTCTTGCCTTACAGGATTACCAATTTGAAATAATACATTGTAAAGGATGTAACGGAAGGTTACAAAAAAAAAAAAAAATAGTATATAAGTTATACTGTGTGTTAAAAAAAAATGGGGTTCGGTAAAACGTTCAAAAATTAAAAAAAAATATGTTTTAAATCAAAATAAAAATGCTATATGTGGATTATCTAATAATTATTAATATCTCTTCATCACCTCCTTTACCTATTCACCTTAAAAACAAAAATCGTCGCTCATGTAATACTTAAAATCACTTATGTACCTCCTAGGCCTATTGCCTCACTTCAATAATAAATCATCGCCCACCTTAACTCTCCATAACATCTTTCTCCCAACTTCAATGTAGAACAATATTATATTTTTCACCTTACTCCAACTCACCTTACTCTTAAAACCTTAAAAATCACCTTCACTTGACTCCCATAATCTTAAATAAAAAATAACAATCATAATATTTGCGATAATCCACATATAACCTCACTTATGCTCTGTTGCATATATATACTTGTAATTACTAATTACTGAAAAATATTTGTTAATTAATTCTATTCTCTTAGGGGTGAATACCTGGCTATCAAAGTAATGGCTAAACGGACATTCGTGGCTATATAAAGAAATTCAAGGCATTGCAGCAAGACAACAATTATTTACTCAAACATGATCAAAAATGGATATTTACAGCAATTAAGAAACATAAACATAGTGATACATATATACAAACAAGTCAAAAAATTATTTACAGTTGTACAAAGTTTCCTGAACCATACCTTAAGTAATGACGCAATAGAAGTTAAATGAAGTTAGTTTTTTTTAATAAAATGAAAAATTTTAATACCTGCAGACTAAAATATGTCCTATGGCCATTATTACTTACAATTTCACTCGTTGCACTGTCTTTTTACCTAGGATTTTCACTGATTCTAATCGTCAAAGTCACTTCACTCACCTTTTTACCAACGCGTTACTCAGAGCACATGGGAACTTTTTGTAAAGTCCATTTTTTTAAAAGAAATATATGGAAGATTTCACTTCTTTCACTTTTGCAAACTCCTAGACGTCTCTACTTAACATTCACATAACTTTCGTCGTGATCTTTTTAGAATTCTTACATTTTATTAGCAAATTCTTCACCACCCGCAAGTAGCTTGTACAAAGCTGTCTACGCCATCTTGACTTCTCCTTTTCTCCTTTCCTCTCCTCTCTTCTCTTGCGTTGTTAACCGTACTTCTCTCAGAACTGTACGTGCCAAAAGTCACGTCCGCAACTCTGTGCTAGGCCTTCCATATCTCAACGTATAGACCGATGTTGTGTCTTATTATTACTTGTATTTATTTATCGAACTGTCCATAATTCCAAATACCGCTCTGTATCGTTCATTTACAACGCACCACTCATTGAAACAAAGTTTCTGTACAATTTTCACCTTTTACACACGCTCATATATTGATATGTTTTTTAAGTCTGCTTTTATATTACCTACTTTTACAGTCTGCTTTTATGTTTTATTATTTGTTTATTAAAGAAAAAATGATTCTACTGTAATTATTTTGCGTCATTAAGAAATGTATATATAAAAATTATAAATGGTTAATATTATTTATGTATTGCGTCATTATTCATTTAGACCAAACCTCTGTATCTTTAGTCATTATAGGAAACAGCTGATTCATTTCTTATTTTATTATTTTCTCTGTGACATGGACGTTAGTGTTACAAGGAACCGACAACACATTAGCAGATTTACTTAGCAGAGTAAAAATTAATGAAAACCACCAAAATTCAGTAACCTGTTAGGGTTTGAAATAACTACCCTTATTACCCGGGTTCAAACACTAGGTTAATATATAAATAAGGGACAGATCAATTACAATAATGCATCAGCGGTTCAGTGGCAAAACTTATCTCTCTATATTTATTTGTACAATGCAATAACATAAACATAATATGGTTTGATACATTATCCTATACTTATGCTCTACATACATTTCCTTTACTAGATACTACTTTCGTATGACAGACTGAAACAAGAACTAGGTAAACAAAGCTACTGAATTTACTTTAATTAAACTTTCCCGTTAATCTTTTGACTCCAAACTCAATGTGATATTAATAGACTAAGTATTCTGTGACTCACTCAAATCTCGTTCTATTGCAGAACCGGTTTCGTCCTTCTATCTCGTGTAGACTTCTCGTAGTGATGACTTGTCTCGTGTTGTCCAGCTTCCAACCCTCAGTTTCTCAATCACAACACTTGGCCAAGTCCCGGCCAAACGTCCCTAGCTAATTGGCCTAGCTTTCCGGCCCCACACTTAACAGACTGGCCTAGCTACCGGCCCAACACCTTAACAGACTGGCCTCGAATCTAGATTAGGGTTATGCTTATATAACCCATCTAACTTCCGTGTTGACAAGCTACACTGTTCTTCCGTGCATCACAAAAACACTTCCGCCAAGCTCATCCTTCCTTGTTATGCTTCCTTGTTTACCTCTATCTGTCTTACGCAAAGTAATATCTTTACACTAAACATACTAACTCTAATACTGAATATAACTACTATATATCTTTTAACAAACACACCATCAATTCGTATTAATACGCCTCCTCTGAAAAATGTCGTCCTCGACATTTGTCCTACATTTCCTTCGGAGGGTATCTTCCTAAATACATAAATCTACAACACACACATATCTACAATACATTCAACAATACAGATTCACAACATTTACAATAAAATTTACAAAATCCAAAATACAACACACAACATATAAAATTTCCAATGCTTGGGGGAATAAAAAGTTCTGGTGAAAAAGAACGTTCAGGGAAATCTGGGGTGTGGGAAAAGGAATCCGGCGCACTCTCCAGATAGCGACCCGCTATCCGCTGACTAGGTATAAAACACATTCTGAGATCCCGTAGCCACCAACCGCTCCCTCTACACAGTGTCTGCTGTCCGCTGCCACGCCCGCAACATCCAAGGTAGAGGTTTCTTAAGAATGGTCCTAGCAGATCCGCTCTCAGTTCTGTGACCGCCGCTGCTGCTGCATCCTTCCCGTGGCTCTCCTCATATTTGGTATTGCAGCTGCCGCATCACGGAACGCAAGTATGCCGTCCTCGTAGCCATGCTATCTCTTTTCAACAAACTCAAACGTTATAATTAGTAATGGCATTTTTAACTCCCAACCATTGTTCAAATCTTCCACAGTCCAAAAACCAGAATAAACATCCTACTTAAGCCATTTAATATACCACATTGAGGAAATCATCCCTTATATACAAAAAACAAGTCCCCCCCAAACAACATAGCTCTGAATTTTACCGAAACCTTGGTGCATTCTGTCTTACAATCTATTATAACCCATTACACACATAATATACACAATATAACATAATACATAATTCATAAAAACTTAGCAACATAACTTATATAGTACAAATATAGACCAAAATACAAAATATACAAACGCAGACTTTCAACTAAGAAACAAGAAAAACACACAACCAACGCTGCTTACCCGGAAGCTACATACTTCTTTAACCTTGCTACATGCCCATTTTCTGGCTTCAATCGCCCATGCTTGTACATAGCAACCTTGTAATTTTTCCGCAAGACCCTACATGGTCCCGAATAGTTCCGCGCCAATTTGTCATGCCTCCCCGGCTCCCGAACAAACATATGCTTTCCTACACAGTATTCTACACCTTTATATCTTTTGTCATTTCGCCTATACAGCTTGACCCGCGTTCGCGCCATATTTCGTGGCAAATCCTTCCGTGAATTGGGAATCATTCTCCGTGTTGTTACTGGTTTATCAAAATTCCTTAAACCGTCATCCATAGGTAGTGCGCGACTTCCATGGAGTACTTTCCTACGTGTGTTCAAAGTCATTATACCATAACTCCGTATTGTTGACTTACGTTCGCTAGGATCATCTGTTCCGCTTGGCAATGACTTCAATTCAAGGTCGCTGACACAGCTATCGCGCATTGAGTGGACTACGTTTCCGCGTACGTTATTGTTTTGCTGACGGCAGTGCATTCGCTTTCTCACAAAATTCACATGTTTTTGTTGTTCCCGACGCTGTGTGACCTTCCATTGCAACTCTACAT
>JAGFPH010023292.1:0-12029 GCA_018207615.1 Philaenus spumarius
TCAATCTTCTGTTCCTGGACCTTCTTGATCGTTGGAAGAGTCGCTATTTGTTTCATCTGAGGAGACATTTTGTGAATATTTTAGTTTGGAATTAAATTAAATATTTCCCCTCCCCAGAAAATTATGCCATTAAATTAAATTTGGTAAGTAAAATATTGAACTCAGTTTTTATCAGAACCATGGAATTAAATTAAACCTGCAGAACATATATACAAAAATTATTCTTTGACACTAAATTCAAAATAACGCATGATTTTTAAAACTTCGATATATTTATACTATTACATAAAAAGTTCGCGAAAACGAAAAAAAATAGCTACAATATCGTATTTTAAATTACAAATATTACACATGGTTAAAATTCATGGACTAAAATAATATTTTATTTGTATATCTCGTTACTTATAGTCGTCAGGAATTTAACAAGTTATCC
This sequence comes from Philaenus spumarius, assembly GCA_018207615.1. Classification (NCBI taxonomy): domain Eukaryota; kingdom Metazoa; phylum Arthropoda; class Insecta; order Hemiptera; family Aphrophoridae; genus Philaenus; species Philaenus spumarius. The sequence continues at coordinate 434 of JAGFPH010023292.1, forward strand.
AAAATGCTAAGTAAAAACACACAATATAAATAAGTCCTATAACTAAAAAAAAACTAACAGTTCCTATATTTTTACAAATAACGATACTTATTTATTTATTTTACAACAACCAAAATATTCCTAGAATTACAATCTACTGCTATACTTTTTTAATCGACTTACGTGAATGATATCGCTGCGTAATCTACCTGCCGTAGTAATCTCTACCTCGTAATTCAATGGTGTTAATTTTCTTAATATTCTAAACGGACCAATAAATTTTTTCATGAGTTTATTCTTTTTAGCGAAATCCTTAACTAATACTAAGTCTCCTGCCTGGTATTCCCGCTCTACGTGCGTTGCATCATGTCGATTACATTGCTGTCCTTGTGTACGCTGCATTATCAAAGGAATGTCTTTTCGTACTTTATGAATTGTTTTGATTGATTCAAGAACATCGTGGTCTGGAATTTTTGGTAACAATGCTACGTCAATAGGTTGCGTGGGTTCAAATCCGTGTAGCAGATAGAATGGCGAGTGACCCGTCGATTCATGCTTACTGGAGTTGTACGCTAAAGTAACCAGCTTTATATATTTGTGCCAATCACTCTGACTCTCGTTTACATAAAATCTTAACATTGTTATTAAGGTTGAGTTATACCTCTCCGTTATTCCTTGACTTTGAGGCCGGTAAGCTGTAGAAGTTCGCTGTTGTATTCCTAAAGCATTATAGAGTTGTTTTAAAGCGTCAGCAACGAAGTGTGAACCTCTGTCTGTTTGAATTTCATGAGGGAGCCCATAATTTGGTAATATGTCTTCCAGGACAAACTTAGCTGTTGTGTGTGCATCTGCTTTTTCCGTTGCCTTGACTATCGCGTATCTCGTGGTACTGTCGGTGGCTACCAAAATATATATTTTTTTATTAGCTCTGGGTAGTGGGCCTAAATAGTCTAACACCAATTTCGAAAACGGACGTATTTGGGGAATAATAGGCTGCAATAACCCAGCTGGTTTCTGTCGAGAAGGTTTCATGATTTGGCAAGCATGACATGCCTTCACATATGCTACTACGTCTGCTGTCATAGACTTCCAAAAGTATTTTTGTTTAATTTTTGATGATGTCTTAGCCACGCCTGCATGAGCTCCAGCTGTTAAAGTGTCATGATACGAGTGCAATATTTCGCTGACTAACGAGTTCGGTATAGTAAGCAGTTTCCTACACTCTCCATTCACGTAAAACTTGTAGTACAATACGCCTTCATCTAACGTGTACAATCTAGATTGTCTGTACGCAGTTTTTGTCGCTTGAGTCGGATCCGCTATCGCCTGTCTAATAGTAAATAAGTAGTCATCTTCTAGCTGGAGTTTTTCTATATTTAACTTTTTTATATTATTAATAGAGAACTCCTCTTGTACTTCTGGAATTTCAAACTCCTCTTCATTTGGATATCTACTTAAAAAATCGGGGACTTTCATTGCTGATCCAGGCTTATGTTTTACAACGAAATCATATTCAACTAACTTTAAGGCTAATCTGTTTAACCTTGAACTTAAACTCTTGATATTTTTATAATACTGTAAGCTTGCATGATCGTTGTATACAGTAAAATGCCGTCCATACAGGAATGGTCGAAAATGAGTAACTGTGTATACTACACTTAATAGCTCAATTTCTGATACTGTCCAACGACTTTCCGTATCCTTTAGCCTCCTACTGACGTAAGCAATGGGTCTACGAGTACCGTCATTCTGATATTGGGATAATACGCCCCCAACACCTACCCTACTCGCATCACAAAATATCACAGTTTCGCTGTCCTCGCTGTAGTTCGCCAATACAGGTTTTGATATTAGAGCCTCCTTTAATTTTGAAAATGAGTTCATGTGTTCTTGTGTCCACGTAAAGCATTTTCCTTCCGCAAATTCCTTCTTTGTTAGATCAGTTAATGGTCTGGCTATATCACTGAATCGGTGAATAAACCGCCTATAGTATGACGCGGCTCCAAGAAAACTCCTTACTTCTTTGGTTTTTGTTGGTACAGGAAAATCACGAATCGCCACAATATTTTTTTCCATGGGTTTTATACCTTCCGCGGAAATTGTGTGTCCCAGTACATCTATGGTTTTATAGAAGAAATGACATTTTGACGTTTTTAGTTTTAGCTTTGCAGACTCTAACCGCTTAAAAACTTTTTCCAACGACATCAATTGCTCTTCAAATGTTGTTCCATAGGCCACTAAATCGTCTACATAAATGACCATCCCATGGTACAATAACCCGGCAAATACCCTATTCATACTCCTTTGGAATGAACTGCTGCTAGTCTTCAAACCCATTGGTAAACGTGTATATTCGTACAACCCTTTATGAGTAATGAAGCTGGTGTATTTCCTATCCTCTGGTCTTATGGGCTGCTGGAAAAATGCTTGGTTAATGTCCATGGATGAAAAAAATTTTGAAGTCCCTAACGTATCAAAAATTGTGTCCGCTCTCGGTAATGGAAACCTATCTGGTTCTAAATTTTCATTTAGCTTGCGATAGTCTACCACCATTCTAAATTTGTCTCCAGGCTTCTTTACCAAAAACGCTGGTGCCGCAAATGGACTTTGTGAGTCCTTAATCACTCCTGCTTCTTTTAATTCATCCACCTGTTTGTCCAGCTCTGCTCTTTCTGTCATACTTAGTCTGTATGGTGGTAATGCGATGGGTTCATCTGAAATCATTTTTATCTCATATGGTGGCATATCCGCTTCCTCCAAATCTGCAGGTCCCCTCGCAAAAAGATGAACGTATTTTTCCACGAGTCTTCTCGCTCTTGCAAAATCTTGTGGTGACAATTCTAAGTTTATGTCGATTTTTTCACCCCCTAGATCGTATAAAGCGCCGCGCTCATCATAATTATCCGTCGAACACCCTGCTCCAATATTTAACACATCCAAATTATGATCCTTTGTCATTGAGCCCTCATCCTCTGTGCTATTAAAAATATTTTTCGTCGATTCACTTTGAACAATGTGTCCCAACTTCGTTGAATGTAAAATATGACTAGATGTAGATTTTGGGTTAGTTAATATTATTTTTACTGGTGTGCTTCCACTCGTCGCACAGACATAAAGTCCTCTCTGAACTGACATCTCGTTGCTCTCGAGAAAATGGTAACCAATCCCATCCGGTATCTGTTCGTCAGTTCTTATCTCTAATTCAAGACTTGAATGTGGTTTTATTATAGTGTCCGTCTTGGAATATATGTTAACCCCGTTTGATATATTAGTTTCTTTGTGAGTTATATTATTCACATATTCTTTAAGCCAACCCTTATCTATCTTAATACTATGCCTAGATCCATTGGTATTTATTGCCACAATTTCCTTCTCGTAGTCAATTATTGCTTTATTATTAATTAAAAAGTCATTTCCCAATAATAAAGAACACGAAAGTTGTTTTACTAAGTATACTGTTTGTCTGTAAAACACCCCCTGTATTAAAAATTCAATTTCAACCTTTCCCTCAACTTGCATAGGCGTCATGTCTGCAGACGTAAGTGCCACATTACAGCTCTGTAATACCATCTCGCTGGTTTTGTAATCTGATTTTAAACAAGATATATTACAACCTGTATCTAATATTATAGCTATTTCATTTCCTTGAAAAATCCCTGGTACATTTAAAGCAATATCCGAAATTTTTCCGATGACAGAATTATTTTTACAGATGTTTTTATTGTCACTAAAGCAACTGTCAGCACTCCCTGATCTAGGTGAATATGTTGACCGCTTATCTAACTTAGTCAGCATATCACGTTCGTAGCGTTCATTCATTGTAGCGTTTAAATGTCCCTTTATGTCGGCCTGTTTAGATTTATTTTCTTGATTCTTAAAAATAACTGTTTTAAGAATCTGTTTGTCGGTTAAAATTTTTGAATCTGCTGCGTGAAATTCTTTCAAAAACCTAATATGCTCCCTCTGAGCTTCTCGCTGTATGAGCCTATCCCTTATGTTATCTAGCCTTAATTTACAATCATTTATGTCTTGGTTTCTGTTATGATTGCCTACAAGATTTATTTCGTGTTTCCGATATTCGTTTTGCCTTTCAGAGCACTTATATTGTACTCCAGGCGTTACTAGTTTTTTGAATATCTAATTCTACAATCTCGAGCAAAATGTCCCTCTCTGTTACAAATAAAACATCGTTTTGTGTAAGACGACACCCTATTACTTCCGCCATACTCTTTACTGTCTCGGCTGTGATTTGATTTCCTTTCTTGAAAATATAACTTTCTTTCTCTACTATCTGCTCTTGGTCGATCCCTATAAGATCTATAACTAGGTGAAACTTTCCGTTCTCTACTAAAACTTGTATTTCTTGTTCGCCTGTAGCCAGGGCTTAAGTTCCTACTATCGGGACTTTCCCTGAGATTCTCTTTACTCCTAGATCTGTCGTTTCGTATTCCTAACCTATTCATCATTCCCATAATGATATCTATTTTGTCCTCCATTTCCTTCCCCTTGCTTTCTGTACTATCCATGCTCTGACCATTTAAACCTAGCCGTGTACGCATCATAAAGCTAGCTCTTTCAAAATTTTGAATGTTATTTTCTAATTTTTGTAATGTTGAATTGTCCAACATTGCTATTTGCTGCAAAATTGCTGGATTCAACCCTTTCAAAATATGATTACACAATTTTTCTTCTGGCATATCCGGTTCAATCCTAGCACACAATGTCTCGACGTCGGTTTTATATTTTATTACGGATTCAGATGTTAATTGTATCCTACTATTCAATTGCATTAATAACAATTCTTTACTCTCTGTAGGTGCAAAAGCTTGGAGAAAAGCGCTTTTGACATCTCCCCACCTGATATTTAAATTTTTTCTCTCAAAGTTTTCAAAATATGATAAGGCAACCTCATCTAAATACATTGGAAAGAAAATAACTTTTTTATCGTCCTGCCAGTTATTTGCTACAGCTGCGCGTTCGAATCTATTTATATGGACAAAAATATCTTCGTTCGGACATCCCTTAAACGTTCCCGGATTGAAAAATGGCGAACGTTCTTGTGCCATAGCTATTACGTGAGAATCCTCTTTCTTAGTTTGATTAATTTGTGGCGATACAATTACCGCTGTACTTTCATTAAATTCTACTTGGTCGTAAATATTTTCCTCTCTTAAGTTTGATGGACCTTGTAAATTTTTAACAACTAACACATTATCGTAATCCCCTAATGATTTGTTAACTTCTGAATCTGCCTTTAACTTAATTAATCTTAAGTGCGACCGCAAATACTCTAAATCTGATTGCACAGGAATCTCTAAACCTAACTCTCTGTACAGTTCCTCAGCACGTTCCCGCGTCAAAAGTTTTATTTCTGACAAGCTTAAAGTAATTTTCATTGGAAATTATGTCCGTTGTCAAATTGAAAATCTGCAAACACGTGCCGTCTGGAAACCTCTCTCTATGCGCGTTATAAGCGGATTCTGCGCGATGTCGTTGACAGTAACGGAAGTGTGCTCTAAAGCTGACGAAACAGATCTTTAATCAGTATTGTCTACGGCTAACTTCTCAATATCCATTAGCTTTCCACAACACTTAATTAAAATTATCTGCACGACCTAATCTCCTTAAAACACACTGCCAAAAAAAACACTATTCGCCTAAAATATTCCCTATCTAAGAAATCACCGAAACACAGTAAAATATATCATATATTTTGCACACAGTTTCAAATTAAAACACATAAAATGTCTTCAAACACATGAAATACACTTAAACTACTTATCATGGTAACACTCACAACCTGTAACACAAATTTATACTTACGAAAATGTACTTAAAATAATAAATAAATGTTTATAATCAAATACTCTCACACAACAGATTATTAAAAAAATGAATGTGCCTTCGAAAGAAAACAAAATTAAATTTACTCTATGGAATTATTTTGAAAAGAACAATATTTAATAACTTAAACAAAAACTTTTTAATAGTAAAATTTTTGTGATTTAGATAAAAACCTAAAAATCGGCGCCTCCACCAATTTATTACGTAGGGATCTTTATATAAAAGGCAACTCGCTTAGCTCGAATTATTTTGGAGTGAGAGGGTCACAAAAACATATATTCAAATTAATTTCACCAAGGACATTGCAAATATATCTTTTATTTTTATTCCGTACACACAACTAAACACATAGATACTAATTCATCCAACAACAAACAATATAAATCTATACAAATCTTATGCCTAACCCTACGGGCAAAACTGAGTTCAAATAATATATTTACTTCCCAAAGTACTCAAATAATTAATTACTTTAATTTATCATAAAACAAACAAAACTGATTCTACTTAGTCAAAACAATTTCCCCAAATATTCACAATAAATGTTCCTACCTTAATTTGTCCTCGTGGCTTCTTCCGGTCAGCCCGTGTCGCCCCGACGTACACCTTCGCTCGTTCCACCCAAAAAAAGCCCCGTCTCGAATTTAGTCGCCTCTATTTAACATCTTTGTCCCCACTCAGTTTTACTCGTCTAGCTCGGTCGTTGGCTTGCTACAAAATGCAACTATGCGATTTGACTTCATCGCGTGTTGCACCGTAGGCTACCAATAAAATTCTACATCTAATATAGTTAAAATACAAATGAATACTCTCCCTCATCTCACTTTGTAACATCACCCAACCTCCTAAAACGTTGTCCCAACGTTGTTTGATTATTTCTTGGGGTGGAGAAATGCTACGTACACATCCACACACACACTCAAATACAAACACAGGCATTCTTTAAACTATTTTTTTTTTTTTTTTACAATTGAGGGTAATTTAAAAATATATACATATCTTAAGCGCTAAGTACATAATTATACAAGTAGGAATAAATATACAGTGACAGCCTCTTCGTTTGCGTCTAGAGGATGTAGCTCTGCATTCGTAGTCGTTCCACATCAGTTGAGAGGATCGCTAATGCCTGTTATGGTCTGTCTATGAAGTTCTCGCCCAATGTTGGAAATGTGTAAACTCGCCATTCTGCGATGTGCATCCTTAGTGTTCTTTTCTACTGTAGATAGCTACTGTAGTGCCTTGACTGTCTTACATTAATTTTTGCTTGCTGAAAATAAACATTGAGGTTGTGATATGGATCATGGAACATGATAATGGGGTTCAAAGGAATTACGTTTTATAAGTGATTTGAAGCTTCATGAACAAAGATTATAGGAAAGGGTTTAAATAGGAATCAAGTGAAATTTGTATAGGGATGTCAGTAGTAAGGGTGGATATGTTAATGTGGTGCTCAATCTTCTGTTCCTGGACCTTCTTGATCGTTGGAAGAGTCGCTATTTGTTTCATCTGAGGAGACATTTTGTGAATATTTTAGTTTGGAATTAAATTAAATATTTCCCCTCCCCAGAAAATTATGCCATTAAATTAAATTTGGTAAGTAAAATATTGAACTCAGTTTTTATCAGAACCATGGAATTAAATTAAACCTGCAGAACATATATACAAAAATTATTCTTTGACACTAAATTCAAAATAACGCATGATTTTTAAAACTTCGATATATTTATACTATTACATAAAAAGTTCGCGAAAACGAAAAAAAATAGCTACAATATCGTATTTTAAATTACAAATATTACACATGGTTAAAATTCATGGACTAAAATAATATTTTATTTGTATATCTCGTTACTTATAGTCGTCAGGAATTTAACAAGTTATCCAAAATGCTAAGTAAAAACACACAATATAAATAAGTCCTATAACTAAAAAAAAACTAACAGTTCCTATATTTTTACAAATAACGATACTTATTTATTTATTTTACAACAACCAAAATATTCCTAGAATTACAATCTACTGCTATACTTTTTTAATCGACTTACGTGAATGATATCGCTGCGTAATCTACCTGCCGTAGTAATCTCTACCTCGTAATTCAATGGTGTTAATTTTCTTAATATTCTAAACGGACCAATAAATTTTTTCATGAGTTTATTCTTTTTAGCGAAATCCTTAACTAATACTAAGTCTCCTGCCTGGTATTCCCGCTCTACGTGCGTTGCATCATGTCGATTACATTGCTGTCCTTGTGTACGCTGCATTATCAAAGGAATGTCTTTTCGTACTTTATGAATTGTTTTGATTGATTCAAGAACATCGTGGTCTGGAATTTTTGGTAACAATGCTACGTCAATAGGTTGCGTGGGTTCAAATCCGTGTAGCAGATAGAATGGCGAGTGACCCGTCGATTCATGCTTACTGGAGTTGTACGCTAAAGTAACCAGCTTTATATATTTGTGCCAATCACTCTGACTCTCGTTTACATAAAATCTTAACATTGTTATTAAGGTTGAGTTATACCTCTCCGTTATTCCTTGACTTTGAGGCCGGTAAGCTGTAGAAGTTCGCTGTTGTATTCCTAAAGCATTATAGAGTTGTTTTAAAGCGTCAGCAACGAAGTGTGAACCTCTGTCTGTTTGAATTTCATGAGGGAGCCCATAATTTGGTAATATGTCTTCCAGGACAAACTTAGCTGTTGTGTGTGCATCTGCTTTTTCCGTTGCCTTGACTATCGCGTATCTCGTGGTACTGTCGGTGGCTACCAAAATATATATTTTTTTATTAGCTCTGGGTAGTGGGCCTAAATAGTCTAACACCAATTTCGAAAACGGACGTATTTGGGGAATAATAGGCTGCAATAACCCAGCTGGTTTCTGTCGAGAAGGTTTCATGATTTGGCAAGCATGACATGCCTTCACATATGCTACTACGTCTGCTGTCATAGACTTCCAAAAGTATTTTTGTTTAATTTTTGATGATGTCTTAGCCACGCCTGCATGAGCTCCAGCTGTTAAAGTGTCATGATACGAGTGCAATATTTCGCTGACTAACGAGTTCGGTATAGTAAGCAGTTTCCTACACTCTCCATTCACGTAAAACTTGTAGTACAATACGCCTTCATCTAACGTGTACAATCTAGATTGTCTGTACGCAGTTTTTGTCGCTTGAGTCGGATCCGCTATCGCCTGTCTAATAGTAAATAAGTAGTCATCTTCTAGCTGGAGTTTTTCTATATTTAACTTTTTTATATTATTAATAGAGAACTCCTCTTGTACTTCTGGAATTTCAAACTCCTCTTCATTTGGATATCTACTTAAAAAATCGGGGACTTTCATTGCTGATCCAGGCTTATGTTTTACAACGAAATCATATTCAACTAACTTTAAGGCTAATCTGTTTAACCTTGAACTTAAACTCTTGATATTTTTATAATACTGTAAGCTTGCATGATCGTTGTATACAGTAAAATGCCGTCCATACAGGAATGGTCGAAAATGAGTAACTGTGTATACTACACTTAATAGCTCAATTTCTGATACTGTCCAACGACTTTCCGTATCCTTTAGCCTCCTACTGACGTAAGCAATGGGTCTACGAGTACCGTCATTCTGATATTGGGATAATACGCCCCCAACACCTACCCTACTCGCATCACAAAATATCACAGTTTCGCTGTCCTCGCTGTAGTTCGCCAATACAGGTTTTGATATTAGAGCCTCCTTTAATTTTGAAAATGAGTTCATGTGTTCTTGTGTCCACGTAAAGCATTTTCCTTCCGCAAATTCCTTCTTTGTTAGATCAGTTAATGGTCTGGCTATATCACTGAATCGGTGAATAAACCGCCTATAGTATGACGCGGCTCCAAGAAAACTCCTTACTTCTTTGGTTTTTGTTGGTACAGGAAAATCACGAATCGCCACAATATTTTTTTCCATGGGTTTTATACCTTCCGCGGAAATTGTGTGTCCCAGTACATCTATGGTTTTATAGAAGAAATGACATTTTGACGTTTTTAGTTTTAGCTTTGCAGACTCTAACCGCTTAAAAACTTTTTCCAACGACATCAATTGCTCTTCAAATGTTGTTCCATAGGCCACTAAATCGTCTACATAAATGACCATCCCATGGTACAATAACCCGGCAAATACCCTATTCATACTCCTTTGGAATGAACTGCTGCTAGTCTTCAAACCCATTGGTAAACGTGTATATTCGTACAACCCTTTATGAGTAATGAAGCTGGTGTATTTCCTATCCTCTGGTCTTATGGGCTGCTGGAAAAATGCTTGGTTAATGTCCATGGATGAAAAAAATTTTGAAGTCCCTAACGTATCAAAAATTGTGTCCGCTCTCGGTAATGGAAACCTATCTGGTTCTAAATTTTCATTTAGCTTGCGATAGTCTACCACCATTCTAAATTTGTCTCCAGGCTTCTTTACCAAAAACGCTGGTGCCGCAAATGGACTTTGTGAGTCCTTAATCACTCCTGCTTCTTTTAATTCATCCACCTGTTTGTCCAGCTCTGCTCTTTCTGTCATACTTAGTCTGTATGGTGGTAATGCGATGGGTTCATCTGAAATCATTTTTATCTCATATGGTGGCATATCCGCTTCCTCCAAATCTGCAGGTCCCCTCGCAAAAAGATGAACGTATTTTTCCACGAGTCTTCTCGCTCTTGCAAAATCTTGTGGTGACAATTCTAAGTTTATGTCGATTTTTTCACCCCCTAGATCGTATAAAGCGCCGCGCTCATCATAATTATCCGTCGAACACCCTGCTCCAATATTTAACACATCCAAATTATGATCCTTTGTCATTGAGCCCTCATCCTCTGTGCTATTAAAAATATTTTTCGTCGATTCACTTTGAACAATGTGTCCCAACTTCGTTGAATGTAAAATATGACTAGATGTAGATTTTGGGTTAGTTAATATTATTTTTACTGGTGTGCTTCCACTCGTCGCACAGACATAAAGTCCTCTCTGAACTGACATCTCGTTGCTCTCGAGAAAATGGTAACCAATCCCATCCGGTATCTGTTCGTCAGTTCTTATCTCTAATTCAAGACTTGAATGTGGTTTTATTATAGTGTCCGTCTTGGAATATATGTTAACCCCGTTTGATATATTAGTTTCTTTGTGAGTTATATTATTCACATATTCTTTAAGCCAACCCTTATCTATCTTAATACTATGCCTAGATCCATTGGTATTTATTGCCACAATTTCCTTCTCGTAGTCAATTATTGCTTTATTATTAATTAAAAAGTCATTTCCCAATAATAAAGAACACGAAAGTTGTTTTACTAAGTATACTGTTTGTCTGTAAAACACCCCCTGTATTAAAAATTCAATTTCAACCTTTCCCTCAACTTGCATAGGCGTCATGTCTGCAGACGTAAGTGCCACATTACAGCTCTGTAATACCATCTCGCTGGTTTTGTAATCTGATTTTAAACAAGATATATTACAACCTGTATCTAATATTATAGCTATTTCATTTCCTTGAAAAATCCCTGGTACATTTAAAGCAATATCCGAAATTTTTCCGATGACAGAATTATTTTTACAGATGTTTTTATTGTCACTAAAGCAACTGTCAGCACTCCCTGATCTAGGTGAATATGTTGACCGCTTATCTAACTTAGTCAGCATATCACGTTCGTAGCGTTCATTCATTGTAGCGTTTAAATGTCCCTTTATGTCGGCCTGTTTAGATTTATTTTCTTGATTCTTAAAAATAACTGTTTTAAGAATCTGTTTGTCGGTTA
>JAGFPH010023293.1:0-12028 GCA_018207615.1 Philaenus spumarius
TGCGTCCGCTTTGAAATATTAGTGATTATTACGTAGAAAGGTTAAAAAAATAAAGTAATTTCTACTCATTTAGGCTATAAATATAAAAAATAAAAGGTCAGCCCCCCCCGCATAGGAAATACGAAATTTGCATAGCAGTGAACGTTTTAACCCACCAGTCTAGGCGGTTGAGAGGATCGGGAGAGAGGATATGTTTTCAGTGAGTTTACCTAGACACTGGCTTTTTTTATGGTAATGAGACCGGATGAAACTCGTGATAAACTTAGAATCAGTGGGTAACTGATAATGCCTTGAGAAAGCAGGAATGAATTGAGCAATGTTGGTATTGTGAAAAAGGACACAAGTATTGTTCAACAGAACAAGTCTAACAATTTTAAAAATATCCCACGCATGTTTGCTTTCTTTCCATCAGTTTAAAAAATTGTAGACTTTGGAATCTGACATATAATACATATAGAAGATACTATGTGGTTAGCATCACTTCAGGTCTGAGGGTGTATGAAGGCAAACAAATAAATATTTGAAACATAATGACTTCAGGAAAACTAATAAGTGTTTGTGTAATGCACATTTTTTTAATGTTTGACGACCTCAAATGAGTGAAAATCTAATGATGGGACTTACCTAAGCCCCGAAACGTGCAAGGAAAAGAAAATTAGAATTCACAGACAGAGTAAGTACTTTATAACTTATTAATAATAAGTATAAAATAGCAGTCTTCTTGTTCAACAGTGATGCACTTAATCAATACAGTTCAACATAATAATTTATCATCAGTAAATACAGTAGACTAGTGGCCTACTTCTAACAAGTTGAATACATTTTTAGAGAAATATACTTTTTATGATTAAAACATTTAAAATTAATTACCGTACTTGATTCGACTAAGATACCGCCATTCCTTTCCTTCCCGCTCAGCTTCCTTCATTGTGAGTAATATATCTTCCTCCAAACTATGTCTTAGCTTAGCCACATAAGATCGGCAGTAACTGGGTCCGAAACAAGCCAACTTTCTTAGCATAACCCTGTGTTGGTACCATTTGATTTTTGTGTTTTTATATTTGTTTTCTATAAATGTAAACTTGTCTAACTCCAAATTTAAAATACTCAGTTCAATTTCGAGCAAGAAAATCTAAAAAATAAAATTATTAGTGTTTGTTAGAAAGTTTAAATTCTATTTGAATTTCATTGTTATTTTTAATAGTTATAGGCTTGATTTGGGTACATACAGTTTGTCGTGATTTGATTAACGTATATAATATAGTTTAACCCACATTCCACGTATAAAACAGTAAACAACTATAATTAGTGTTAAAATTTTACGATTTAACCCAATAAATTTTGCTTGGATGTACTAGAAAAGATCTCGAATAATCATTCCTAGCTGTGAATTTTTCTAAGTTTAGTAGCAGTTTGATTAGGTACTTGAAAATGTGTATTTAGAATATTATTTGGGAGAATGTATTAATAGCACTGCTTCAAATCTATAAAGAAAGATAGGCCCAAACAATTTCCTTAAATGTATACTGTGGAAGAAGGAGGAAAACTATTTTCCAATCTTCTCTATACTATGAAAATAAGAAACTCCATCTTTCTAATGTCAGAGTCAAAATCAAACAAGCGAAATGTTTTATTAGCTACATTTAAACTGTTTTATGTCAAAGTTAAATATATTTAATACACAAAACTTACATCTTGAATAGCCTGGTGTTTGTATGACTGGAACTTTTTATATTGTTTTTGAAGCAATTGACAAGCCTTATTTCTGTTTATCATATTTTATAAAATTAATTAGTTTTTATAAGAGTTATAAACTGATATTATATTTCTCTAATACATAATCGTATTCAGATGAGTGGAAAGGATTTGCCTGTTTCTTTAAATTTAACTTTGATGAAGATTGGTTTGTTGTTGTTGCTTGTCCCTACTTTTGAAAACAACAATAAGACTGCCTAAATCAGACTAATTAAAAGATTAATAAACAGATTTATCTTAAGTTATATTGTAGTTAACTACGAATCATCAATGTGTTTTTCTTCTTATAATTAATTAATTGTTAGTCGTAAATGCGATAATGATGCATGTGGACGACAATAATAATCAGTTTGATAAGGAAGGGGATATACCATGAACATAGCTTATCTTTTGTGTTACTTCTAGCATGTTTTAATTGTACCAGTCTGTGAAAGCTACGAGTTTAGTTAATATTATGTTAAACAAAATGCATTTCAAGTAAAAATATAAGAACGGCGATATTTTTATTTTATAAAAAAAAAACAGCATAAAATCTAGACTTTGAACCAAGGTTTCTTTGTATATTTATAAAATACGCAATTACGCATTGAATTATCAGTAAAACATATGATATTCTGTAAGTTGTAAACAAAGATGGCGGATCCAAATGGAAGAGCGATTTTGGCATTGTTAAAAAGGTCTGGCAATAACACATGTGCTGATTGTGGCAGAAGCAGTAAGTTTGATCTTTTGTAAAATATTACAGGCGAATAAAAAATTAATTCAATATTTTTAATTTGTACTTGTTTCAAAAATGTTAAATTGTTTACAACGAACATAACCTAACTTCTAAAACCACAAATAGTATATGTTTATGCGTATTTAAATCACTACTTTAATATTTACATAATGTTTAAGAAGAAAAATGTATTATTCTATTTTTAAAAACTAAACGAATTTATCTTTTAGTCAAAGTTTGTATGCCTGTTTTATTCGTTAATCCTAGGCTTAAATCAAACTAGAAATATAATATGTAACTTATAAATAAGTACAAAATAACGTTGTAATTAAGTAGCCTTTTGCATCTTTACAAAATAATATCAAGTGGTTTTATTTGCTAAAAGTATTAAAGTAACATGTAGCCCTCATATTTATCATCAGAAATAGTTTTAGTATTAAAGCTAGGTTAAAACTATTTGAACCTACCGCAAGGTCTAGTCTAGTATAGGTTTACATGTCTGAATGTGAACAAATTGGGGACTTAACTCTGTGTTTAATATTTTCTTTGAACAAAAGTTATTTATCAGTACTGGATCAATCCTAATTAGTTTGGATTAGCAGTTATTTTTTTAAACCCACCTCCAAACCCAACCTCTAGCATCTCCCTTTCGTAATGTAAAAGCATTTGTGGTTATGCTAACTTGGCTGGTATATTTAAACAATATTATATATAAAGTTCATAGTATAAATAAAGTAGTTTGGAAATTATGTACTGCTCATACATTTGAAACAGTGTAGCATTGATTTATTTTGTATCATGTCCATCGATTAATCAATGTGATGTGCTTTTCTTAGATTCATTTTTAATATTTCTTTTAATTTTTCTTGGTTGTTTAGTTTCTAGACACATAATGTTTATTTGTCTGGATGTGTTAATTTAGTAAAACCATTGTATTTGGATAACCTAATAGAACTCCGATCCAATGCAATATTTTGTTCCACTGGAAATTTGACTTTTTTGGTGCTATCTATTGGGAAACGAAGGAAGCTGTTTAAAACACCAATACTACCAATGCTTTCTCCCTAGCGCTACCTTGCGGCGCGATCATGTACTATTTTCGCGACAACCTTTTTTCCGGAACACAGCCCCCGTATGGATGCAAGATCTATTTATTATTCATGATCTATGGTAAAACACATGTTTTTTCCTTGAAAATTATGCAGATCCAGAATGGGCTTCTTACAACATCGGCATATTCATCTGTTCACGATGTGCAGACATACACAGGGGTATAGGTGCACACACTTCTAAAGTAAAACATATCAAACTAGACAGATGGGAAGATAGTCAGCTAGAGAGGATGAAGGAGATTGGCAATACTACGGCCAAGTTAAAGTACGAATCCAGAGTTCCTGTATGTTATAGAAGACCTGTTGAAGGGGATCCGCAGTGAGTAATAAAATGAGCTAGATAGACATAATTTTGTTAATTTTCATAAATGAGTGAATTGGCCTTATCAAGCCTTTATAAAATAGTTTTATTATTTTTGTACTATATACTGACATAGAAAAGTGTTACAAGTGCCTTGTTGTAGCCTACAATTGTTTAGTCATTCTACTTTCAACAAAGAATTTTACGTTTCCTTCAAAATGATTTTGAGCATTGTTAGACGTATGATCTAGTAGGGATAGTCAAAAAAGATCCAATTCGGCCAAGTTGACAAGAGCCTAAACTAACCAAATCAGAAACAAACACTAATTAGGTAGGCTAAAGTAATCTTGAGATTGAAAAAGTCAGTGTCGGATCAAGTTATGTAAATACAAAGATAAAACTTGTGATGTGATTTTAACACTGGTTTCATAATTTGTAGTCTATAACTTATAAGGCTTAAGTCGTTTAAACTGTAAGCTTGAGACAGATCAAATTAAAATATTCTTTTCAATACAATATTCAGCAAGTTGTGAAATTAGACCAAAAATCATCCAGAATAACTAAATATTTTTCTACAGCACCAATCAAGATGCGGTTTTCGGTAATTGTATTCGGAGAAGTTTCAGGAAAAAGGTCTACATATAATAACTTGTCTGCAGACAAAAAGTGCATTTTGGGCATGCAGAAAGTGCATCTAGAAGGGCATCATTTCCCTTAATTTATAAAAAATGTTTGAATTCATGAAAACTTATCAAAATTTGTATACAGGGGTTTTAAGGGATCACAGATTCCTTATCTGCCCTTGAAAAATATGTCCGACCACCCTGGGAACCCCATGAAGGCTGGGGGGGGGTCTTCGGTAAAACATTTGAAGGCCCACTGATTGATTCTACTGCAATGAGAATGCTTCACTTTGTTACTTTTGCCGAAGTTCCCCCCTTCCCCGCAGCCCACATGGGTGGTCCATGGGTGATCGGACATATTTTTCAAGGGCAGATTCGGAATCTGCAATCCCCAAAACCCCTGTAGGCCTATACAAATTTTGATAAGTTTTCATGAATTCAAACATTTTTTATACAGCATAACTAATTATTTTTCTACAGCACCGATCGAGATGCGGTTTTCGGTATTGTATTTGGAGAAGTTTCAGGAAAAAGGTCTACATATAATAACTTTGATTTAAATAAAAACCCAAACCACAAAACAAGGAGCAAAAACTATAACTAAACAACTAAATTGTAAGTTAAGTTAAATACCTTACCCTAAGGATGATACCCTCTGAGGATGATGACCATGTCATCGAAATGTACATAAGGGTAAGGTATTAAACTTAACTTACAATTTAGTTGTTTAGTTATAGTTTTTGCTCCTTGTTTTGTGGTTTGGGTTTTTATTTAAATCAGTGTGATTTTGTCGCCACAGTGCTCTTTTATTTGTTTAATATAATAACTTGTCGGCAGACAAAAAAAGTGCATTTTGGGCATGCAGAAAGTGCATCTAGAAGGGCATCATGTCCCATAATTTATAAAAATTGTTTGAATTCATGAAAACTTATCAAAATTTTTATACAGGGGTTTTGGGGATCGCAGATTCCGAATCTGCCCTTGAAAAATATGTCCGATCACCCTGGGACCCCCATAAGGGCTGGGGGTAAAACATTTGAAGGCCCACTGATTGATTCTACTGCAATGAGAATGCTTCACTTTATTACTTTTGCCGAAGTGCCCCCCCCCCCCCCCCCTGGTATTATATGTAATACTTCTGCCGACAAGGTATTATATGTAGACTTTTTTCCTGAGACTTCTCCGAACACAATGTCAAAAACCGCATTTCGATCGGTGCTGGAGAAAAATATTTAGGATTTATTGTCTAATTTCCCTGGTCTAGTAGGCTTGACAGATTTAACTAACGGAAGTGAGTAAATTTGAAGCAAATTTATTAGAAAAAAACTACTTTAAAATTAAAACTAGCATATTGATGTCATAAAATTCTTAGTACTAGTTAGTTATAATAGAGTTGCGCTACTATTGGCCGTGCACAGACTGAAACTTCTGAAGCAACAAAGTTTTCGACCATCATCAGGAAAGTAGAAACATTAATTCACAAAACATAACAAATAAATTTCACTCCATGTGGCGAATGTAAAGAGAATAATATGGCTAAAGATAACTTAGATACGCTCGAAAACATGCATGCCTGTCAGGCGATACTGAACAATAACTAGCCTATGATCCTACATCTTATCTCTGTCAGTTTAGGCTGAATGGATCTGTCAATTAGCGTGTCGTACAACAAATTAGACTGGAACGAGAGATACTCGTTCAGGAGGTGGGTCACATTTCTTGGCTGTATATATCTAAAATTCCTCTATTGCGTTCATGTAACGTCCGTATTTAATGTTGTGCTTAACCGGAGGATTGATTACTGAGTTTCCTTGTTGGTTAGGTGTTCTTTAAATCTTATACAAAATGGTCATCTGGTTTGGCCTATATAATAACATTGGATTACATGTAATCCTGTAAATGCCCGTTCGTTGTTGGACGTCTCCTGTTTTTCATAGGATTGGGTTTCAAAATCCGTTTCCATTTTATTAGTGGTTCTGTAGGTAACGATTACGTTACATTTGGCCATCTCGTTTTTTAAAGTATAGCCTAGTTGATTACGCTCGCACGATACATGTCTTACTTAAGCGGGGCTGTATGAGGGCGGTAACCTGGTTTTTGGATGTATGTTTATCGACTAATTTATCGATCAACTTGGGATTACATCCGTTGGCTGCTGCAATGTATTTAATAGTTTGTAATCCGTTGTTATAGTCTACGTCCGTCATTGGTATGGATATTAACCGGTGTACAAAGCTGTTGTGAGCAAGGTTTTTGTTCTGGTGGATGGTGTGAAGTCGCATGGATAGTTTGGTCAGTATTCGTTGGCTTTCTGTATACTTTGAATTTTAAATCGTTTTCTGATCGTGTTCTAGTGAGATCCGGATAATTTAACTTTCGCTCGATTTCACATTCTGTAGTAAACGATAAATTACGGTGCTTGTGATTCATGTTTGCGCTCAGGAGTTTCAGTTGTCTTTTGCTACCGTTAAAGAAAATAATGGTGTCGTCTACATATTACATTCGAAATAATTGTTAAATACACTTTACAGTTTGATAGGAACTCTTGTTATTAATTTAGTGACAAGTTTTTTCTGATAAAAATGTCTAATGAAACAATTTTATACGTCGGTATGTAGGCCTAAGTGTGAGGGGAAAGAAACACGTGGACTTGTTTTGACTAAAATTGTTAAAGTGTTGTTTATATTGTGCGTAGATCTCTCCTCGAAGACTGGATCTGTGCTAAATATTTGCGAGAAGAGTTTAGCCGTCCAGAAAGACCAAGTTTTATGTCCGGTTGTCTCGAAGGTTTTTTGATGAAAAGAGGGAAAGAAGACGCTCGCTACCATCCGAGGAAGTTTATTCTGATGGACGACACTCTTAAATATTATGTTAAGGAAGTAAGTTGGACAGTAGAGTTAAATTTGATACTTTTTTTGTCAGAAATACTTTTACTTGTTTATTATTGTATAGCAGTATAACTATTGAGAGATTTTTTATTTATTTACAACTGGACAATAGGTAAACATAGCACACACTATAGCATGAGAAGTATACATCCAATGACACACAATAGTAAACACCATAACAAATGATTGAATAGAGTTGCTACACAGTATTATGACTGCTGGGTCAAAATGTTATCCTAGTCATCAGTCAGGTCACTTAGTGTTTTGCTCATGAACTCCTTGTAGTTGGTTTTGACATTTAATTCTAGGCCAAAGCAATTGGATGAGTTAAAATTCGTTTTCAATAATTATTACTGTATGTTTAATTTCTTCTACAATATTAGGGGATTAAAAAAAAATTATAGACCACTAATTTTATAACAATGTGTAAAGCACAGAAACAAATTTTAAAATATATGTAAGTAATTATATCACTGCATTTTTCATTTATTGATTTACAAAGCAATTAAATAAACAAATATATTGGTTTACATGTAGAACAAAATGATGCGTAATAATTTACTTTTTGTATTCCTTCTACAGTGTTACAGGGTGATCCAGAACTATCCCGTAATGTCTCAAACGCTCATTCTAAAGCTAAAAATAAGAAAAAAAAGTTCATATAAACATAGGCCCGAAAACGCTTTGTTTTTCAGATATCTGCGAGTTTGTTTTTTGTAAAAAATAATTCATATCCAGAGAAATTTTTGACTGATTGAGTTCAAATTTGGCACGAAGGTTAATATAAACGATTATATCCAATCATGCGTTTCAAAATGGCGGCTTTTTGAAGATTTCAAACCTAAATTACTCAAAAACTGTACATTTTAACAGAAAATGTCAAGGCTCATTTTTTGTAGCCCTTTTGATTCCCTATCGGATGGTCTCACAGTCAAAACAATCGGATGAAGGATAATAATTAAGTTATGTGTAATAATCGGTTTGTTCAACACGGCATCCTATACCAACACAGTAAACACAACAATATTGTATGTACATATGCTGTTATTATCTTTAACTTAGCTATTATCCTTCATTCGATTGTTTTGACCAAGAGACTGTCTGATAGGGAATCAAAAGGGCTACAAAAAAGGTGTCTTGAATGTTTTATGTACTCTATTTTTTTTTTATAGAAAAACTGTAACAGATCCAATTTTTTGTAATAATTGGTGCAAAATGTGTTTTATTTAATTTATTGCTCTGAGGTAAACTTCTTCACTCTCAATATATGATTTATATGATTGGTTATTGTTATTGGTTAGATGAAGAAATTGAGTACCTTTGTATTTATATTACGTACATTTTTATTTAAACGCAACATTTTTTTAGAACTGAACACTTTCGAGACAGAACCCAGAATATTTATTTTTATATCACCCAATTGCAGTAGTTCAAAAATGATTTTTTCGGTAGTGGAGAATTTTGTGAACTGTAGAGCGCTTTCTTTAATAACAACTAAATTGCAAAGAAACATTTTTAATTTCAGAAAAAAGATCCCAAAGCTGTATTAAAGTTGTGCGACCTGAACGTGGTGTTTGCTCCTGAGAAAACACAAAACCCGAACTCGTTACAACTGACCTACCTTAAAGACAGCACCACTCGACATATCTACGTATACCACGATGACCCTCAGACTATAGTCAACTGGTATATGGCTATAAGATGTGCCAAGTTGCACAAGTTGCAGGTAGCCTATCCAGAAGCCAGCGAGGAAGAGGTAATTACAATCTCTTTAAGTTGTTAAATCATTTTCCAATTTCTTGATATTTTGTAATGTTAGAGTGGATTTGGAAAATTAAAAAAAAAATTGTGGAATAGAATTAAATTAATAAATTGAATTATCATAATCAAAAGTTATGAATGAGTAAAGTCTGAAATCAATTAATAATTCATTGATTACTGATCTCGAACTTGCAGTACTGATAATGTTTGCATTTCTTATCTATCGCCCTAGCAAAGTCGTCAAAAAATTGAATTTAAACTTTAATCGGTCATTCAGCAAAAGTTCTGGACTTTTTAACTGCGCTTTATATATTTTGTATTCCTCTAGTGTGTCCATTTGTTTGCTTTTCCTGCATATATGTATTGGTTGGAAATTAGTTTTTAACATTAACCCTACAACTGTCCGTGCTAATTTTTTGCAATGTCAAGCCATTTCTGTGCGTGTGCAAGTATATTTTCAAATTCACCAAATATATTTATTTTATTTTATTTTTACTTACAGCCATTAAACATTAAATAATGCAATAGGCTTCGTCAAAGTTCTGCTACAATTAAATAATATTAGTTATAATTTGTACAAACAATCTACACAATTTGATATAACATTCAATTGATAAAAAACACATGTTTCTGGTTTCAATCTGAATACAATTGCATTATGTATTATAACAAAAATACGCTAAAAGTTCCATTATTTGACCATTCAGCCTCCAATTTAGTTATTTAAGGGATGTTTATGCCACTCAATTCCCTAATATCATACAGTGGATTCATAATAAGCCATTTATGAAGTTTATTTTTAAAATCTTTAATTGACAGTTCTTTTAACCTTTGTGGCAGACCATTGAAAAGCTGTAATCCCAGAACATAGAAACTTTTTGTAGACTTAGTCAGACGACAGTAGGGAACATCAATAAGACAGCTATTACTTGTATTATAGCAATGAATACTAGACCTATAGAGTTCTTCCTCTGTATTGATTGTAATATGTATCAGTAAATCAAATAGATACAGATTAATTACGGTCATAATCTTTAGTCTAATAAAAATGGGGCGACAATTTTCTCTATAACCAGCATTAGCCAATAGTCTAACAGCTTTCTTTTGAACCTCCAGTATTTTTACAATGTTATTTGAATTTCCCCAAAGGTAGAGGCCTTATCTAATTGAACCCTCGAAGTAAAGTATAGTATAATCTCCTAAAAAACAACTTTGTTGTAAAAACTAGCCCGCCAAAAAAAACCCTCAGCCGCAAAAAGGGTTGATATCCGTTTTGCCCGCCAAAGTAGAATGGTTGGTACTTAACACCTCGCTCTTGGATGTGCAAATAGAAACCTAACCCCTACCCTAACCATCTCCACTTATGCGTTTCCATTGCCCTGCCTCCTTCCCCCACAACCCCCTACAACCATCACTTTATCCACGGTTTCATTTAAGTTTCCTCTGTTTTCCTTGCATTGTGTGTTTCCAGTGCCCTGTTTCCTTCTACCAACCCCCTTTCACCCATTCTTTGTCATTGGTTTCAATTAAACTTGCTCTGTTTCACCTGCTGAGAGATTTTCGCTTCTTTCAACGCTGTTGGCGTGAGTTTTTTACAAGGCTTAAAAGAATTATATCATATAGTGGTGATAATTTAAAGTTAAACTCAATGAGCCATTATATCATCTTAGCAACAAAACTCCCGCCAACAGCGTTGAAAGAAGCGAAAATCTCTCAGCAGGTGAAACAGAGAAAGTTTAAATTAAACCAATGACAAAGAATGGGTGAAAGGGGGTTGGTAGAAGGAAACAGGGCACTGGAAACAAAAAAATGCAAGGAAAACAGAGGAAACTTAAATGAAACCATAGATAAAGTGATGGTTGTAGTGGGTTGTGGGGGAAGGAGGCAGGGAAATGGAAACGCATAAGTGGGGATGGTTCGGGTTGGGGTTTGGTTTCTATATGCAAATCCAAGAGCGAGGTGTTAAGTACCAACCATTCTACTTTGGCGGGCAAAACGGATATCAACCCTTTTTGCGGCTGAGGGTTTTTTTTGGCGGGCTAGTTTTTACAACAAAGTTGTTTTTTAGGAGATATCACATCTTTTTGCATTGATAGTTTTATGGTGGTTTCTGATACCATTCCCTATCCAATGAAGTTTAATTAAAAGGTCGGATTTCTTATCATTCAACATTTTTGTTAATTTATTTCTCTTTTTTCATCTTTTTTTTAGACGAAAAACCTGTGTTGTTATCATTGCTTGTATTTTTGTTACTGTTATGTTATCTAAGTTTCTAATAGTACACATTTTAACTAATAAAATCTGATAATGAAAATTGTATTGTATTTTCTATGTTTTAAATATATTTTATAATGAGCTAGTAGGCATAGAATAGGTGGGCGATTTGTGTCTTGACATGATTATTAAAACTATGATTATTTTATTATTGTAACGTCGTGTTCTGGGGACCATGATCAGTGCTCACTTACTACACCCAACATATTTAATATTGCATAGCCATAGGTCCTTGGTAAGTGTGCAACGTTTAAAATCAATCAGACGTTTTGAAGGGGGTTAAAATCACATCGTGTTCTGGGGACCATGATCAGTGCTCACTTACTACACCCAACAAAATTAATATAACATTGTCATCGGTCCTTGATAAGTGTGCAAAGTTTAAAATCAATCAGACTTTTTAAAGGGGGTGAAAATCACGTATTGTTCTGGAGACCATGATCAGTGCTCACTTACTACACCCAACATTATTAATATTGCATAGACATAGGTCCTTGGTAAGTGTGCAAAGTTTAAAATCAATCAGACGTTTTGAAGGGGATGAAAATCACGTCGTGTTCTGGGGACCATGATCAGTGCTCACTTACTACACCCAA
>JAGFPH010023294.1:1169-12028 GCA_018207615.1 Philaenus spumarius
TTTTTTTTTTTTTTTTTTTTTTTTTTTTTTTTTTTAGTTTTTGTAGGTTTTGTAGGTTCGTTTTTGACTCTATTGGTTGTTGATTTTCCGCTGGGCTTATTTACTTTGAGTCATATATGTGGCAGTTCTTGAAGATTTATTTCTGTTGGTGATGATCCTTACGAATTTTGGTTTAGGTAAGGTATTGTGATAGTTTGGTAATTTAGTTTGAGGTTTTGAGGTTGGTTGATTTATGGACTATTTGGTGTTTGGTTTGTTTTAGGTTTATTTGTTAGGTGAGGTTATTTTTAGAGTAAAGGTTAGGTAATGGTGTAAATTAGGTATTTAGGTGTATAGGTTTTGATTTATTGTAGGTAATCTATTTTACTTATGAACTAAAATTTTCTCTTAAAACTATTGAATTTACTAAAGCTATCTTAAAATTAAATTACCCAAAATTGGTCATCACCAATGACGCGATATGATTGAGATAAATTGAAGTTATATATTGTTAGGTTTGTTTGGTAAAGGATGGTTATAAGGTTGGTTTTCGCGTTATATAATAAAAGCAAGTGCGGTGATTAGTGCAGAAGAAAAATATAAAATTGGGTGTATACGCTAAAGTTAATTGATTTATAAGAAAGATGACCAAAAAATTTTACAAACATAAAGACACAAACAAGAAAAAACACAAAAACCAATATATGGTTTAATTACTATTTAGGGCACAGTTTCGGCTGGTAGGCTGAAACTGGCGAAACGACAACCATTTATAAACACAAAAATGTTTATCATGAGACACAACAAAAATATCAATATACACATGGAATGGATAGAATATAGGAATTGGGATTAAAATGTACAAGTCGAGGCACGAAATTAAATATATTACCTTTGGCCTGCGCATGATTAATTGAAAAGAATTTTGTTTCCCTGAACATGGCATTTTTTTTTTTTTTTTTTTTTTGGTGACTTACGTCGTGTTATTCGTTGCTTACGTGGAGTTCGACGCGTCGTCCTGGATTGGATTATCTCGCATCGATTGATTCGCACGGTACGTTGTAGAGCACGACGTAATTGAGGGGTGGGTACGATTTATTTCGAAATTAACTTAAATACTATAACGAGTTCTTAAATACTAATTCCGTATATGTATATATATATATATAAGACTAACTTATAAACTAAGACAGACCAGAGTGGTAGATAGATAGTAAAGAGAGAGTAGATAGTATAACAAAATGTTGTATGTTCTGATGTGGGTGGATAGATGATTTGGGATAAAAAAAATTTGATGTAAATATTGTTGTTGACTCTAAGTTAAGGAAGGTTTTGAAAGGATGCAAATATAAAGATTCTCTGGTAGTTGGCCATAACTACTTTTTCCAAAAGTCGTCATCATTTCCAAATATCTCCGATGTAAAGCTCATAACAACTATTTGAGAATAAAAAAAAATGATGCAATGAAGTTAATATTATATCCAATGAACAAAATTAAAAATAATAGTCTAAGAAAAGGAGCTGGTTACACACGGCGATACATATAAAAACGACTGGACGTTTGGTGAGACCTTATAAATGTAATGGGAAAAATTTTTTTTGATGGATCTGAAAAAAGGCTCTAATCATCGAATAGTTGTTACGTCATGTTTGGTAGAGGTAAGCCCTCGTAAGAGATTACCCAAGCCATACCTAATCGACCGAACGAAACCATCGATAGATTAGAGGTGTGTGCTATTGTTATAAGTTAGAAGAATGAAGTAGGAAGTAAGAAATAGCTTATAATCTAATATCACCGATCGGAGCCAGGTGTTCGGCAAAGGCAGGTCGGTACGATCGGGTTGATAATTAGACTGGGTGGGGGTTGCCATGTAGAACAAGGAAACAAATTGCTGGGTCAATTAACTGACCGGTTGTAACCTGTGGGGTTGAAATATCTTTTAAGATGCGATATGTGCGCTGTCCTGACCAATTTTGAAGTCCGGGGGTCAATCAGCCTGACGGTGACGGGTGTAGTGAAGCCCTCGACAATGAGCGGTCTCGACCACAATGGGAGAAGCTTCGCATTGATGCGCTTTGAGGCATTGCTTATATGATGCTCTCGGCACATCACGAAGTCTCCGGGCTTGTAGGGGTTGGGTTTCCGGTTCTTATTGTAGGTAGCCTGACGAGCCCGGTGAGCTTTGGTCAGGTTCTCTAACGCTTGCGACCATACTTGGTCATTAGCCAACTGGGGTGGAGGGGGGACCAACTGGTCCATGTTCCACGCTAGGTCAATGGGGAGTGAAGGGTTATGGCGCAGAAAAATAGCAGCTGGCGAAGAACCGGTGCTAAGGTGGGGGGCAGTATTGAAAGCTAGCTGGAACCAATGGATATTTTGGTCCCAGCTAGTCTGGTGCTGCGCGTGGAAGATGCGGAGAGCGACCTTCAGGTTTTTGTTAACCCTCTCCGCATGGGATGGGTTGGGGTAGTAGGGACTCGTGAAAATATGAGTCACACCGTATTCAAGGCACATTTGTGCCATAACGGCGGACTTGAAAGAGGGGACGTTATCGGAGACGAGGAACCGTGGGAACCCGAAATAAGCGAAAACGCTGTTGGTCAATACTTTGACCGTCGTCTGCGTTTTCGTGTTCCTCGTGGGGAAAAGCATCGTGAATTTTGAAAATGCATCTACAACCGTTAGGATGTAGGCATTTCGGTTGGTGGATCTTGGTAGGGGACCTACGTAGTCAATATACAGCTTCTGGAAAGGTGCCGTTGGTACCTCAGAAGCTTGTAGACCGACTCTAGTGTTCTGGGCCTGCTTAGACCGCTGACACTTGGGACAAGATTTGACTTTGTGGGTGATTTGACTTTTTAAGTCATCTGCCCAGAAATATTGGGAAATACGGGCAAAGGTTTTACCAATGCCCAGATGGGCCGAAATGGGAAGATCGTGGTAATATTTAAATAGCATATCCAGGAGCTTCGGCGGTAAAACCACCCTTGGTGACCTTTGGCCTGGGGCAAGGTGCATCAAGGTCCGATCCATGATGGAGTACTGGGGGGGTAGTGGTTTGGAGTTGATAATTTTAAGTAGGACGGGGTCATCTCTTTGGTGCAGATGAATATCCCGGAAAACTTCGGGGATATTGGACAATATCGACACCAAAGATGTTGGGGAGGGATGTGGCGCGCTATCGGTAAAGGGGACCGCTGTGGGAGCCGTTGGCTCGAATAAGCGGGACAGGGAGTCAGCTACAATATTGTCTGATCCCTTTATATGTTGCACGCTGAATTTAAAAGAGTTAATAAACTCGATCCAACGTGCAAGTTTACCGACTTGGCGTGGGTGGTTTAGAAGCCAAGATAGTGCTGAGTTATCAGTATATAACTGGAACTCCCGATGCTCTAGGTACTGCTGGAACTTGGTGAGTGCGAAAACTACACCCAGGCACTCAAGTTCCATAGTGCTGTAATTGACTTCATGTTTATTCAATGGCCTGGAGGCAAAGGCCACTGGCATGAGGTCTCCATTGTAGTCTTGTGAAAGAGCTACCCCTAAGGCTGTGCCCGAGGCATCGGAGTGCACTACGAATGGCTTTGAAAAATCTGGGAGGCGGAGTACGAGGTTGCTCGTTAGAGCTGCCTTTAGGGTGTTAAAGGCGAGCTCTTGCTGGGGTCCCCACTCAAAGCTTACGCCTTTGCGCTTAAGCCTATTGAGTGGTTGAGAAATGGTGGCGAAGTTTTTAATAAACTTGGAGTAGAAAGCTGCCAACCCCAAAAATCGAGCAACCTGTTTTAAATTTTTTGGGGTAGGGTACTCAGCAATAGGCTGGACTCGATCTGGGTGGAGGGTAACTGATTGGTTTTTGAAAACGTGGCCTAAGAACTGAATATTGTTAGCGGCCACGGTCATCTTTTCGGGGTTGACGGTTAGTCCGGCGGACTGCAAACGGTTAAGTACCGTTTCCACCTTGGCGAGGTGGTCGTCAAAAGTGCCATCGGAATACACACACAAGTCGTCGAAAAAGGTGTAGACGTACTTGTACTTTATGTCCCCAAAAATCTGCTCAATGAGCCGGGTAAGAACCAGGCCTCCACTGGCCAACCCGAAGGGAACAAAGTTATAGTGGTACTGACCAAATGGCACCACGAAAGCTGTATACTTGCGCGACTCCTCATCGAGAGGTATTTGGAGATAAGCCTGGTTAAGGTCTAGTAGTGTAAACCACTTTGCCTTACCCAGGTACTGGAAAGCCGACTCCAGTGTTGGTATGGGGGTAGCTTCTAAATCGGCTATCTCATTGATAGCCTTATAGTTTACGACCATTCTGGTCTTGCCACCCTTTTTGGGAACTAAAAATGCTGGACAGGCGTAGGGGGAGGTGGATGGGCTGATGACGCCGCGAGCTAACAAGTCGTCGATATGTTCTCTTAACGCTTGTAGCTTAGGAGGGGCGAACTGATAAGGTCTGGCTCTTATTATTTTGGTGGAATTTATTTTAATATTATACGAGATTAGGTTAGTTTTTCCTAATCTGCTGGTTACAGTTTGCGGGAACTTTGAAATAAGGTTTCCAACTTTACCCAACTCTTGGGGTGAAAGATTGGCGCCAGACTTAAAAGGTTGTTGGGTTTTAGTAACCAGCTGGTCGGGGATAATGGTGCATATAAGGGGTGACGCGTAAGGAAACCTGACTTCGTGACCCTGAAAGTCAATTGAAGCTTTGGTTTTACGCAAAAAATTGCAACCGAGAATTAGTTTATAGGGTAAATTTGGAGTTACTAATAAAGGGATATTCCATGATAATTTCCCTAGCTTAATATGCAGAAGTATCTGGGTGTCGAAAACCAACCTCTGACTGTTGGCCGTGTTCGCTGATAATCGAACCGGTTCGATACTTTTAATAGCGCTTGATTTTTGTTGGATTAATGCATCGAAAAATGATTTATTTATGAGGCTATATGTGGAACCGGTGTCGACCAGGGAACAAACGCTATTATTATTAATTGTGGCGACAACAGTTACAATATCATAGGTGGCTGCCGACACCCTAATTGGTCCCTGGGGGACCGTGGCTAGGTTGGGGGTATTTGGGTTGAGACTTCTTTCTGAGGTTTCACTTAGTAACCCGTTGGGTGACATACGGCAAGCTTGACCCCTCGGATTTGGTCTAGACGGCGCTGGTCGGTTATAATTATATTGTTTGTTATTGGTTATTTGGTGATTGGCTGACACTTTATTTGGTTTACTCGCTGTTCGATAAACTGGTGGTGGTGAACATTTTAGGGACATTAAAGGTGGAGGTGTGCTCGTTTGTTGTTGAAGTCTTGTTGCCGCACATGTAATTTTATTTTTATTGAGAAGGTTTGTTTTATTAGCCTTATTTGATGCTATTTGAGGGTTAACTATTAAATTTGTACCTTGTTGTGAATAAATGTGTTCCAATAAAGGGATCTTGTTTATGAGGTCATTTGTGGACCCTAATGTCCCAATTGCTCTTAATATAGAAGTGTATTTTGTTTGCATGCCCGAAAGGATGATGGATAGACGTTGCTTTGGAGTAAATGTTGGAAAAAACAAATTGGAATAATTGTCTATTTCGTTTGTATAATCCCAAAGCGGTTCGTTCTCAGCTTGTGGTCGGTATACCAAAGAGTGGATGGCAGTATGTTGCTGCAGTGGTGAATAGATAGTATTAATGTAAAACATAGAAAATTGTTTAATTGTTAATTGATTGTGGAGTGCTTGGTATATTAATTCTGTAGCTAAACTTTTAGAATTGGGTATTAATTGTAGTAAAATAAGTTTATCGCAATATTGGTGAAGTGTTGCAATGCGGTTGAGCTTTATTAGTATATCTAAATTCTGATTTGATGGTTGGTCGTTGAAAAGCCCTATTTCTTCAATCATTTTAGCAGCTGTGAGTGGTAATGCTGTCAATTGTTGGGGTTCGTGTAAAAAGGTAAATTCTTTGGACCTATTATTTTTCGGTAAAGTTTGTACACTTGTTATTGGTGGTTGGTACAAGTTATCTAGGTGCGAATCTAACTGCTCACGAATACGCCTTCTATTTACGTCTAAAGAAATATCAGGTGTGAGACCCCAAAAAGTTAACAACCGGTTGGCTTGGAATACATTCAAGTTGGCGATCCATTTCCTGTGCGGTGGTATAATATTAATGGGAAAGGGGAACGGTTTTGGTACTTCGAGTTCCCAATCAATGTCAGCAAGCACAGTTGGTTTGGTTTGTATATGAGTCTGGTGTTCCATTATCAATATTTGATTAATTTTTAAATTTGGTAACTATTATTTATTTGCTATAAGCTATATGGTTGTCAAGGTGTGGCTATTTTTTTTCAGAAATAATTAATCCGGAGCAAAATTATTATAAACTATATTGTCAGTTACTATTATTGGTGTAGGACGAAGGTTATTTATTGAGATAAATTTGTTTTGAACTATTGTTTTATATAAAATATTTACTAAAATTATTTAAAGGTTTGGCTTTATTTGTAATATATAGAGATTTATTAAATATTGTAGGCTGTAATATTTATTTGGTGAATTAGCTGCAATTCAGAGGGACGAAAGTACCTAAATACTATTAACTGAAAAAAAAATTTTCTGAAAACAATAAAGTACAAAAATAGACAATTATTTATCTGTAATCGCCAGCTCAATCTGAAAATGGAAAGGCCTGGTAGGCTTGTAGGAATTGAATTAAATATGAAGGTAATAATTTGCAAAAGTAAAGAATATATAGCAGTATAATACCTGTAAACAATAGATTATAAACACACAAAACAATTTACCTGCGTTCGGTTACTTATATCGTAGCTCCAGATGTCCGGGACGTTTCAATACCTTGGCTAAATAATATGCTGTAAACAACCTATTCATGGGTAATAAGCTTAATAATAACTGTTGTAGCTTATTTATTGGTTAAATTGAACAATATTTAATGTGCATTTACTTTGGGTCAATTGTTAAGGTGTAACAAAATTATAATTTTATTTGGAATTATTTTTGTTTAAAATTTTATTGAATATTATTTGAAACTATTTTTGTAATGTTATTAATATTGAGGCTGTAGAATTATAATAATGTGATCATTGATTGAATTCATTGTACAAAATTATCTTATCTATAAGTAGAGAATTAGGTTAAGTATGGTTTAACTATTTCAAAATTGTTTAAGATTAATTAAATTAGTCAATGTTTTCTGAAAGTACTGTAATTTGCTGTAATGTTGTAATACAGTTTTGATTTAAATGTCAGTGTTACAATTCAGTTGAATTAGAAATGAGATTCAGATTTCTAAAAAGGGAAAATAGTTAGGCTATATGTGTTTAAGTATCTGAGTATAGCCCTAATGTGTCTATCACTGCGTTGTAATGAACAAGCTGTTATGTTCGTAGGTTATAGGCCAATATGTAGTACAAGATATTGTATCACTGTTAACTACCAGGTGTAGGCCATATGTGGTCTGAAATGGCTAAAAGGTGTATATATTTTGAATAATTTATGTAAAATTACGTCACCTGTAATACTATCAAACAGTATTGACAAAATTATTGAAGTATTTCCAACACCATGCTATATTGAATACCATTTCAACATGCATAATTGGCAGAACTATCCTATCAATGCAACATGAGTAGTTATCAGACAATATATTACAAGGACTGTATTATATTAGACTAGGCCTAAAAATTATTAACACCTATTTTATCTATGAAACACTGAAATATGCAAAGTAACTGGACAATATCACTAACACTGTAAAATATATATTGTTTGGATGGCCAAACTAAGAAAGAGTAGCCTACTATCAGCTGTCAGTTGTATGACACAAACATGGTAGGCTATAAATCTGTATCATTAATGTGTGTTTTATCCTAAAATATTGTAACAGTAACAATATTTTCAATGAAAAAAGGATTACTATTTGAAAAATAGCAGGTAAATTATTATCCAGCACAATCACTGACAAAGAAACACAAAATTGGGTTGTTGTTGACAGATATAATATTTTAAGAGTGTCAGAGCTGAGTTATTTGTTATACTATGAATTAATTATTTTGGTAGAAAAGTTTATAAAAGGCCAGGTTACACATTCACTATATGAACTTGGTGATTTGACAGACTAAATGTTGTAAATAACACTATATATGTGGGAAAATTATGTGTAATGTGGTGCAACTATTGTATGCAGACTGGTGCAGGCTAGGCCTAAATGTATTATGTTTATAAATTTTGCAATGAAATTATATAGATTGGTATGTTTATAGTTTATTGGTTAGGGTGTTGTTATGTAACAAAACACAAAGTACGTTTTACCAAAGGTAATCTTAAATTGGTTAGGCCTATTAAACAATATTCAGTGTCCCTGGATGTTTATGTGTACATCAAACTTTCTTTGAGAGGTTAGGTCACTTAAAGTTCTTTTTGGTAGACTCTCAGTTCAGTAATTTGACTTCCAAATATGAATAAAATAAGGCACTGCTTATTATAATATAATAATAATAATTCATGTACTCACCAATAAAGCAGGAATCATAAACAAAAGAAACACTATACCAACCTTATGACTCACACTAAATGGGACTAGGTGTAAAAATTAATATAAGGCAAAATTTAACGGCAAACGTGTATAATTAATATCATAATATTCGTTGATAAAATTTATTATTAAAAAGATTAGTTCGGTTAGTTATACAGTAAAAGATTAATTACAAAAATTTAGTATGGTGACTAGCTTGCAAAAAATAAAAAACGTGGTTTTTACCGGCGGAAGTGATGACGTATTTGGCAATAGGCAAAGTCGGACATGAATAAAGTTGCTTATTAGGGTTAATATCAATGGAAATTGATAAATAAAAATTAATTATTTCGGGACATAACCTCGCTTCTGTTACCACTTAATTCGGGACGTAACCTCGCTTCTGTTATCATTTAATCCGGGACGTAACCTCGCTATGCTACCATTTACTGTACCAGTTATCCCTTTGATCTTATTGGCAATCACTAGTCAGCGTGTATTTGCACCGAGTTAGTAAATTTTTGGAAGACGTGACTGGAACTGTCGATGCAAATGGACGATAGCCGCATACCAGAGTTGGGACTAACGAATAGAAAAACTAACGAATAGAGTAACTAGTTAGTTTTTTGACTAACTTATAACTCTACTCGTTAGTTTTTTTTAGCATTAACTTCTAACTGTAACTAGTTAGAAAAATGAGTAACGAATAGAAATTCTAACGAGTTAGATTTATAAGCAAAGGAATATTTTGAAAAGGACCATTTCGGTCAACAAACAGCAGAAACTCGAACAATGGGTTTGTTTAGTCGGAGTTGGCCCGTTATGATTTCTCGGAATAGCGATAAGGAAAGTGCGTTTAACTCAAGGTTGTGTGAGGGGCTGGAAAAGAAAGGACAAGGGACTAGAATACAATGTTGGGGGGAGGGGGCGGGGTTGTTGACTTTGTCACAAACAATCACGAGCACACTTTCTCTTTTTACTTTTAGATCACTCGGCGCATCAGCTATGTGTACTTTGGTTCTTGAGAGGGGTTGAGATGCACAATCACCAATCAGTAGACCGGTTGTCGCCGTGGTACTAACTTACTTTTTGTACTTTCAATCTTGTACAATTAATTGCCCAAGTGGTGTGGAAAGTGTTTACTGTTTTGTAGAACTGTTTGTAGTGCTGCATGTTGTTTATAGTTTAATTGAAATTTTGTTTATATAGTTTAAAGTTTAGATAGTTATAGATGGTTTCGTTTTAGTTATGGCCTATAGTTTCATTTGTTAAAATGAGTGAAGTTTTGTGGCCAAATTTGAGTAAACTGTTAACTCAAATTAACCGAGACAACAACAGTAACAATGTTACGTTCAAGTGTCTTTTATGTTTGCCGAAGAACAAGCAAGTTAAAGCATCTGTTACATCGGCTTCCAATTTAAAGGCGCAATTTAATACTTTTAAATAAATAGTTAATACTTACAACTTTATGGTGGTAGGTAACTTTACTGTTATAGAAATAGAACACGTAAATAAATGTCAAACTATTTAGTGTTGACTTTTTTTTAGGACGTAGAGGGTTTGAAAAGTCTTCAAACCAATTTATGGAGATCTCTGATCTTATAAAATATTTTTTAAAGTCATGGTTTCTTATATATTTATTATTATATATTTCTAATATATATATATATTAATGGGATATGAGTAGAAATAAATTATAAAAAAATCTACATAAAGGCCTACCTATTATATTTTCTTAGTTTAAAATTGTATCTAGGCCCTTTTAAATTTATATAAATTATGAATATTATATCTTTTATAAATTATAAGTGTTTGTTTGGGAGTAAATAAGTTATTATTTTCTTATAGTAGTCTACATATTATTTACAACTAGCCTATATAAATTAATGTTTTGCAATTTCTAGTTACCGTTGTTTGGTCTAAAAATAATTTATATGTTACTGTACTTTGCACATTTTGTAGATTTTTCGTTTTTTTAAATTTGCAAATAAAAGCAAATGTTTCACCTGACACAAACATTCTAAACAATACCTGGGAAATATTTAAAATAACATAACAATATGTAATTTTGTTTACTTTTTCTAGTTTAAGTAAATAAAAAACCGACTAACTTATAACTTTATTTAGTTACTTTTTTGGAGACTAACTTCTAACTTTAATCAGTTATTTTTTTGCTGACTAACTTCTAACTTTATTCAGTTAGGATTTTTCCTGGCTAACTTATAACTCTACTCAGTTATTTTTTTGATGGACTAACTCTAACTTCTATCAGTTACTTTATTAGACTAACTTTCCCAACTCTGCCGCATACCCAGAGCAAATTTATTAATCATCAACCCTAATTTAACC